>MU217398.1:310321-351707 GCA_018584345.1 Thuja plicata | reverse complement strand
CAGATTTTCTATAAAATATTAAAATTATATTATAAAAAAAAATTGACGTACCCCCGTCCCCTGTTTTGAAAAATAGCCGTACCAGTACCCGTACCCGTACCCAAAGTACCCAAGTACCCCCGTCCCCGTGCAACTATGATGAAAACAGAGATAAGGAAAGACAGGAAAGAGAGGAACCAGTGCCGGCCATTCACCTCCTGCAGCTGTTCCACAACCCAGAGCAGCAGATATTGTGCACCCATACAACATATTTGTGCAGAATGACAAAATATTAAAGTGGATGGAAGGCCCTAATGGCTGGACAGCATGGGTAGATAGGAAGGATAATGAGATATGATCTTAGTCACTTCTGTTCTGTTTAAGGATAGAATTGTATTAGTCATTAACTGCTTTTTTGTATAGGCTGTCTAGCATGATGATCTGTAGACTCATCTCCTGATCAGGAGACTTTATTTTTGTAATGGTGTAATCCTGTAAACTGCTACAGAACTGTCTTACAATATTGCATATATTATAATTAATAAAAAAATATTATTATTTATTAAAATAAAAAAATATTGCATTAAATTTAAAAATAATTAAAAATATTATATTAATTTTCAATACATAATAATAAATTTAAAAACATTATAATTTAAATATGTTCAAAATTTTAATATTAATTTATTAATATAAATTTTATATATTAAATGGTGAATCAAACAACACTTTCCATTGGATTTGGCAAATGTGAAGCTCTTGATTTATGATTTGTGCAACCACCAAACAATTGGAAGGGCATAGAATTGTGAATATCTAAATAAACAAGGGAAGGAGAATGAAGGATGTTGAGTGTCCTTTCCAATGTTTACCATCATATTTAAGGCTCAACAAACTCCATTCCCACTTAGGTTTCTAGACTCTTCCAAACAATCGAACATATTTTCATTAACAATGCAATCAAGCTGCGACTTTGGGACCGAATGGAGGCACTCTGGAGCAACGAAAGCTCTCTTGGCGTTAGGGTTTCACTACAGATCTCAGGTTTGTCTGTTGTTTACAAAGGCAATAGGACAAAACTATGCAAGGCGGACGGTTTTGGCAGTGGTTCACGGATTGGCCATGTGAATCATGGCGTAAAACATAACAAATCCATTTTGGATTGCGACTCCGAGCAGCTTAAGCAGCGAATGTAGAGAGCTGATTTTGGGGGGTTCGAGGTGGGACAATCATCCCTTTCTGCATTTGGGAAGGCTGAAAACCATGGTCGGGCAAATGGGGTTAAGGCATAGAACAAGGGTTCTCAAAACACTAATTTGAGAGAGGGTTTGGAGCAACCATATGCCGGGATTTCGGGAACAGTGCCTCTTGGATCCCATGTTCGTGATTGCCAAATGGGAAAAGGTTCCCATAAATTGCACAATAGGCAGATGGAAACTGCTCTTTTACCCTCGACTAATGCATGTTTTGTAGTACTGGAGGCCAAACTGGAGGAGGTTGACGACAATGTGGTTGTCTTCTTAGAGCTAGGGTTGATCGGTCGTTTCAGGGAGTATTGGCCTAGTTTGACCGATTTACACAAGTGGATTTCAGAATATTGGCAGTCGATTCTTTAAGGTTTTTTTTAGATTTATCTTGTGGCTAAGGGTTTCCTTATTGTTGTTTTTGAGAATGTGCAGGATAAGACTAGGATCCTGTGTGACTATCAATGGTGCAAGGAGAATAAATTTGCTCTAATATTAAAGCCCTAACATCCGGATTTTAGCCCTGCTAACGCAATTTTTGATAAGACTTCGTTGTGGGTGACACTTCCTAATTTGCCTTTACATCTTTGGTTTGATTCGTCTCGAAGCAGTAGGTGATGCTCTAGGGATCAAGAATGCAAAGATGGGGTCTTTTGACATGACTCTTCATTCTCATACGAAGGGAGGCAAAGTTAGTAAAACCTGATTCTGGTCTGTTAATAGACCTCCTTTGTTATGGCTTTTGGGAAGGTGGATTCCCTTGATGTATCCACCGTTGGTTCGGGCCAAGTTTAATCTTGATTCATTACTTAAAAAAATATAATCTATTTCCGATCAAAAAAAACAATGCAATCAAGTTGATAAGTACCACCCTTTTGCAAAGATTGGTGCTCGCATCTATTGGACTCATACCCATCATGCTTTCGATGCTCTATTCTCTCAAAACTCCGGCCTGGACGCCTGTTATCACATAAAAACCAATTTGCAAACCTGCTGCAACAAACGGTATCAGCAATATTAGAACTGAAAATTTGTTTATTAACATCTTTAGGAATGCATTTCCTATCATCTGCTGGTAACAACTTGTCAACGTTCACTTCCCAAATTCGAAAATGACTAGATTTAGCACTCACCATCATGCTATCAGCACCTAACTTCACTGAAAAAACTATTGAGGGAAATGGAATCATAGTTACAACTTCATATTTAGCAATGAATTTCTGAAACAAGTGGTGCTTCCTACCAAAATTACTTGCATAGAGCATATCAATCACCTTATGTTCATCAAAACCAGTCAGCATACTGCTGTTTGAACTTACATAATCCTCCTTATCTTTGTCTTGCTTGACAATCTCCTCATGCCCAACTTCTTCTAACATTGGAAGATCATTAATCATTTTTGTCCCATGATTGAGACTACTCTGAAATCTGCCTCTAGACCCTATTATAGCAACTATTTCATTATTGCATATTGGAGCATCATACAAAAATTGGTCATCAAGATTCATGAGTTCATTTCCTTGCAGGTCCTTTTGATCTTCATTAGCAAAGTGTGTCTCATTTGAATAGAGAATGGTGGAAAGATTGTGCTTACTTTCATTCTCACAAAGGATGTTGATTCCTTCAACAATCTGTATAATCTCCTTGGTTTTAGAATTAAATTCATTTTCCTTGTAAGTGGCTGCAATAGAAGTTTGATTTTCAGCCTTGTATAATGAGTAATGAGTCATGTCCAGCTGTAGACAAAACTCATCCACCTCTCTATCCTTGTCTTCTGCAAACTGGATATCAAGATCCCTATCCATTAGCAGCTGCAAGCAATCTGATTTCATCAATTCAAAAGCTTCTTTGATTGTGCGCAATTGAGTACTAGTGACTCCACTTGCAACTTCCCTTTGTCTCTCCTCAATTTGGGTTTTCCAAGTAAGATCCTCGATGAATTTGTGAGATTCATTTGCCCTTGTTAATACTTGCACAACTCTCTCCTTTGTGACCGATAATCTATCCTTCAAATCTTGCAATGTTAAAGGCCTTCGTTCAAATTGATCTAAGGTACATGCGTTGTCACACATTAAATTTTTTGATTTGTTATCAGTCATAGAAACATTATCAAACTCAACTATCTCACTAGATGATGGCATGCACTCTTGATGAAGCTCTATTGGGACAGCATTATGGTCATATATAAATTCATCAAAGAAGTTTTTCTCTTCACATGTTCTATCAATACGAATTTGTAAATCACCTATAAAGAGTTTTGAATACTCCTCACCTATAGCAATTGATTCTTCCTCCATATTATCCACCTTAGTTGATTGGAAACCATTATCTTTATTTTTGTCACCATGCACAATAAAAGTGTATTCAAAGTTGTAGTTTTAGCTTGCTCCTCATGAGTCATGGCACCACTCTCATTTGTATCTTTGCCCTCATTACCACTTGGCTGCAATTGATCTTCTTCCTTATTAATTCCACAAATATGATCAAGTGTCCAAGCCTTCTGGCATGTGAAACAAATATGTTCTTTCCTCATTTGGTTCTTACTCTTTTCGGAAGACCCTGCAACCTATAAGCCCATTAAGATTACTTCATTTTCAGTCATATATTCTTGAACCTTTCAATCTTCTGCTCAATCAACCCTTTTGAGAACTCATATGCCATAGGCGAGATATTATGCTCCTTTCTCCAAATGGTTAACACCTCTAATTGCAACTGCCTGCAGATATCATCATCTTCTTCCATAATTAAAGACAAAATAGTTTGCATACAAGCCCTCACATAGTCTGGATGATGTTTCTTAATTACGGTTAAAAAACATTGAAACATTTGTAGAATCAATTTATCACATTTGAGATCCAACATTATGATAAATGGTCTAGCTCTTGCCATAATTTCCAAAATCTTAGCCCTCTTACCAAAAGAAAGGGCTTTGACATCATGTAACTCATGTAGGCTCTCCACAATCAGTTGTAGAACCTTCTTCAATATGCCATCATTATAGGGTGCTACAGGAGTTGTTATTCTTATGATCTTATTGTGACAAGAAGCAACTGCAAGAATCACCTCTTCACAAGGATGTTCCAATAACGTATGCTAGACCAAAGCAAGCATTGAAGGCTGCAATGCCCAATTCAGAAGCCTCCAATCTGGCTGATCTACTGTAGACAGATATGAATCTAATTCTTCTAATTTAGAAAGAAACCCATCAAGAAATTTCATGGACTTCAATTGTAATCCAATTACATACAACCAATTCCCTACTTCCTTTTCTTTTTACAAGTCCCTGAGTTGATCGCCATTGAATGTATCATTGAACTCTTTTAAGAAAAAATCACTTTTTTTATCTACCATTGTCTTCATTTTGCTTACTGGAGCTGTTTGAACCAAAAAAAAATTGCACCTTTTCCTTACTTCAATTTGCAGACATATATAGCATAAGGGATTTTGCTTATAGTGATATGAAGTCCAATTCCACTATGATAACCCTGGCCAAATCTGTTAAGAATTTTGTCTCTTCCCTCAAGCTTATTGATAGAATATTTATCAAATGGGTCAGAAGTTAACTGTGAAATTCATTACTAGCTCAAATATATCACATTCCATCAAAATCTAACCTTCAATGAACAAATCTGAAGATTACTATTTCAACTGTAACAACAATTTGGTAGCTTAAAGTTTCAAATAATATTTGCAACAGAAGCACTGTAGTGATGCCACCCCTGTTATACCAAATTTTTTGCACTAATTCCTCCGGTACCGCGATGTGGACATTTTCTCAAGCAATTTGCTTGCATACCCAGAATGTAGAGTTTTAGAGTTGCAGAAGCAATGTGATTATTTAGAATGTTTGAGCAAAATAATAGTTTGCATATAATATATAAACAGTTATTTTCAGGAATATGAATCTATCAAAACTTGATTGCATCAGAAATCGTTCAACCTGAAATATGCTCAGATTTTTAATATTTCAGAAATAGAAAAGTAATGCAAATCTGACATCTTTGCTGAAACCATCCAAAGTAGATTGTTTTGTTAGCCAACAGTATTTTCCAGTTTATGTTCCAAACTCTCTGTTTCACCATTTGTAACTTTGGCTCAGAAAGCTATCTCCACCTTTGCCAATACCTCTGAAATGGAAATTTCCATCCTTGACGTCTTCGTAGCAATCCTGTTACCAGGCTACAGCAGTCTGGAGTTTGTTACAGCCGCAAGGACTCTGTTGCCAGAGAATGCTAGATTATCATGCAAATATACCTGATTTCCATACAAATTTATTTCCAATAATTCTGAGAAAGGTCATTGACTCATTAGATCTCCTTCAGCAATTCTCAATAGTTTGAATCAGTCATATGGTTTGTAGACATGTAAGTTGCTGCCTCGTGACCGAGAACTTCTTCTGCATCTGCCAGCATTGCTAGGGAAGGATTTTGCTGTCCACACTCTTAACACTACAATGCAACTTCACAGTACCATAATAGCATCGTATGGGACATCAAATGCTACTTAAGTCAATGGATACTTCTGCTGAAATCTCACACCTTCTGCTACAGACCACCTTCTACTGACTTGCTGGGGAAGATATCATCATAATAGAAATCACTTGCAGAAGCATTGACAAGATACCTGCGGTTAAGAAATGTTTACCTAAGCATTCTCTGTGTTAATCCTAACCCGGCAAATAGATTAAAGGAACCCGAACTCCCCAGTTTCATCCTCCTCTCTCACAAAAAAGGGTATTCACTTGCACAGTAGTACGAAATAATATTCCCAGTGAAAAAAGTGACACAACTCCAAGGAAAACTCACAAACCCGTTCCAATGAGTATTACAGCTACAGAGTCCCGAAATGATGTTCTCCACGCAGCATCAATACACAGAAATGAAACTGGAACCCTTAACGATCCTGTAGCCAATGTGCTCATATAAGGAATACTCTGTTTTGAGTATTGAAGCCAAAAAGACCTGCGACAGCATGGAACGCAGCTCCAGACTAACCCCGATTTCTTCCGGAATGGCAATGAAAGAATTTATTAATTTTCAAATGTTTTCCAAAGTTATTCAAATACCAAATGGCTTCAAATAAAATTAATCAAGCTTTCCAATCGGAAAATATTCTCAAAGCCAAACCAGGCAAACCCAACTTTAATAAACTTGCCCACCTTTGATTACTTTCCCATGATTTGATATATGACCTGATGATTAGTTTTTTATGGCCTACCATATAATATAGTTCCTAGGTAAAATTGGCAATAGATAATATTACTACTTCTCGAGGCTACTAAACAATAACTACAATAATGTTAATAATCAAATATTCCTGATGCCCGAATTAATGTAATGTTGATTTTAGTATAGCTTCAATCCAATAAATATACCTTCAAATCACAGTGAACTTGTCTTTGAAAGAGATTTCAAAAATTTGTACACTACTAGTGAAAAATCTGAACGATCAGTGCAACTACGAATTTCGAATGAATCTGCCTCAATAAACAGAACTGAATTTCCATCCAATAACCTAAGAAAACAAATAATCAAGCATCAAAGCATAACCAAACTGTGCTTTTGTCACTCATGAAACCTCACAGGCTGGCAGGAGAAACAGCTCTGACACCACTATAATATCCATAGGGGATATTTGTTCCATATTTTTCCACTTGTACCATAGAAATTTAACAAACAATTTGCATGCAAACTAATTTCCATTTATCCAACAGATTATACTGAAAATCATATTATATCAGATTGAAATAGAGGTTTGAAATTAAATATGAATATTGCCTTCAAAATAGATAAATCATTACAACCTTATTCTCCAACAAATATGAAATACCTCTATTACTACAAGTTAGTCTTCAAATGAAAGATGAAGCCTTCACCAATTTGCCCAGCTGTGAGCTCTGTCGCAAATCCACCAAGAAATGAATTGGGTTTCCGTCCAATCCAACAAGAAATCCTGAAGGTTTCTATACTCAGATTTTAAAACTAAACACTAGAAGCTCCCAAAATCGCCAAGAGAAAATAATAAACCAAGCATAAGCATAATGAGCCCTTCTTTTAAAGCCCATTGAAGTGACTCTTCGTTTTCCCTCTGCCTGTCTCTTCATTTTCCTTTCTTTGTCTTTCTATTTCCCTTTTTTAATTTGATTTTAACTTAGGGAATAATAAAATGACTTTATTAAATTTTCACTGGCCTCATTATAGTCATTTTAATACTTAATTAAATAATCAAATTAAGTTGTCATTAAATTTATTATACTTGGACAACTTAAAATAATTAATGATTTAATTAATTTCTAACGTCCCGAAACGGGGACATTACATTTTAGCATTTTAATGCTGAAGTTGTGTTGATAAGTGATACTCACCAATTAGAAAGATAGTTTTTTAAGACTTGCATGAAGTTTTTGCAATAAAAAACATTTATTCTCTACCTTTGCTAAAATTAAATCTCCCCCTATCTGTAAACAGTTTAGGTTTTAGCCTAGGATATCTGCAATATGCAAATATAGTTTTAAAGGCAAAAGAAACTAATTCTCCTCAATATATTAAAATTTGAGGAAGCATTGGAATTACAAAGAAAAATTATTGTTTTAGTCAAAGAAGGAAAATTTGAGGAAGCATTAAAATTAAAATTAAAATTAAAATAGAAACCCATAACAATCTTTCCAAAATGTACTGCACAATACTAGAGAAAATCAATCTACCATTGCAGACTGGGACTACAACAAAACATTATACTCTTCAATTCTTCCTATGCACAATATCAAATATTAGAATGTCAGTAAACTGAAACCCAGCGTAATCAAGCACAATAAAAGGAACCAAGATTATTAAGGAAATGGCTCAATAACTCTAGATTGGCCAAAAATATCATTAATTAGATTGTGTTAATCAAGTAAAATAGAAAAAAAGGGAATTGAGCTTATTAAAGAAATGACCTGTGAACTTTGAGTTGAAGAAAGATATCATCAAATGTGTAATCAAACACAATAGATACAAAAGGGAATTGAACTTTGAAGAAGTGATCTGTTAACTTTGAGTTGGAGGAAAACATCTTATTTGGAAATAGTATGCAATCAAGCACAATAGATACAAAGGGAACTAAACTTACTAAAGAAATGACCCTAAACTCTCTGAACTGAGGTTGTGGTGGGAATAATTTTATCATATTTTTTTAATGGAGCTAATTCATAACTAAAGTTGCAGACCTATTTTGAGGTTTTCACACCATTGCCACATTGCAAATGGGGACCCCCTCTTTTCGCTTGGCAGCAGGATAGTTGTCCCAGGTAGTCTTAGTTCAGTGGCAATTTTCAAGCCTCCGAGTCTAAGAGTAGAGTTTGAGCAACTTTGGCGCACTAGGGAGTCAAGTTAGTCAAGGATATGAGTGAACGCTAGGCCAAGCTACTCAAGTATGTGGAATTGAAGTCAAGAGATTTGTGACAAATGAATTTACCGAAGTGTAAAAGGATGGAATAATGATGCAAAGCAAGAAGAGATGGAGTTTTAACCTGAAAGGGAACACTGGTGGAAGAGTGTTGATTCTTGAAATTTGGCTAAGTCTGAAATTTTTTAGAATCTCCCAAAATCTAAAATCTCCATTATAACTACTATGAATATGAAACCACTCTCAAACATCCTAGTAGTATTGAAAATACTTAAATGTTATATTTTATATAACTACTCCGCCCTGCCTTACTCATGCCAAAATTTTGACCTTGGCCATTGTTTGTGCGCCTTATTTTGTCTTGATTTCCGCCCTCTTTATTAGGCACACGCCTTATTGATACTAAATCTCCGACCAACCTCCTAGTTCGGTCTCAATTTTCACTAGGGATTTTACAAGTTCGCCTAAGTTGGTGTGAGTTTCCACCTAGCATTTGCCTAACTCAATGATGACTTTCACTCCAAGTTTAAATCCCTATATATGCATCGATATTAACTATGTATTGAGATAAGGCCTTGGATTGATTAAAGAGATTGGACTTGGGCCCAAATGAAGCTTCTAATCAAATACCCAGCCCTCATCAAACTTAACCAAAATATTTGAAATTTGATAAATTTTATTGGCCAATGATTTTGAGGTTCAATCCACTTGCATGGGGGAATTGAATGATAGTGTGGATCTGAATTTAATGAGAAGCAACAGATTAATGACAAAGAGGTGCGATTTGAAATAATGGACATGGTGATTTAATCAATTACATAGAATCAATGATAGAGTGGTCCAAATTTAACGGAGAGGGAGGCCTAAATTAAATGCATAGGAAATACGATTTGAAATAAATGTGAATGGGCTGCAATTTAATAGGCTGTGATTTTAATTAACTAATGCATGGGTGTCGATATTTATTAATGATAAGGGGGCGATTTTAATTAATAAATTGATTAAAATTTTATTCTTGGACAAGTCGCTGGCTGCGTGATTGCCCCTCTTGAGGCTCAATTGCCATATAAAAGGAAGTTAAATCCACCCCATTTCAAGCTCACACCCAATTCAAAATAAATACCAAGTGCAGCTCGAAAGAAAAGAGGAGCAGATCAACTCTTCTTGCAAGGCAGCGACTTAGATAGAAGCAATCCAAGTTTTAAGGGGTGTTGAACAGCAAGTATATTCCAGACTTGGAAACATCAAGAGTCCAGATCGAACATTGAAACAAAGCCCAGATTCCATCACAATAAATCAAGCCCAAGCATTTGAACAGCAGATGTGTAATGAAATCCCTTAATTCTGGGAATAAATCAGTCCTTATAGGGTGAGAATTGCTTCCAGATTTAGGCATCAAAACTCAGAATTTTACCATACATAGCAAGGTAAATGTAATTTCTTTTGGTAATCCCTGAATATAAAAAGTTGTTTATGCAATTTGACAAAGGGAATAGAGTGAGGATTGTGGTTTTGACTATTTAAGTTTGAAATCCTCGTTCATTTAGATAAAATCAGGTTTGTGGAATCAGATAGGAGTCTTGCGTTTTAAATTCATTTGAATATCTTTAGTGAAAGTTTTGATTCTTTAAATATTAATCTATGTGGTTTGAGATGAAATGCAAATATTTGACAAAATGATGTTGTTTTGCGAGGTGAGATAAGGTTAAGCATGGGAAACATGGTTCGAGGTGAAGTACAAGATGGAGATGTTTAAAAATGTGGAAAGACTATGGCGACAATTTCAAGCAAAATCCAACATGAGCACTTCATGCACCAGCAAGCTACAAGTTGAAGGTCAAGTCAACATGATACAAATCCAAGTCCAAGTTCGATGCTTCCAGGGGAATTCAAAGTACAAGTACAACATCATGAACAAGTCTACAAGTTAAAGATAGAAGAACTCATACAAACTTGAATTTCCTCCAGAAATCCAAGTGCAATTGGATAATCCAACGACATGAAACATTTCTACAAGTACAAGTTTGAAAGCATGTCAATGAGTAGATTTCAAGATCAGGACATCATGAAGACATCAAGATTTCAAGTACAAGTGCGATTTCAAACAAATACAATGAGAAGGCTTCCAAGGGTAGAGAAGACAGCATGAAAATGAAACAATTTGAGAATAGGAGCCATCACAATGGAAGGCTTGATAATGTTGAGATATTTTATCATCATCGGGAGGTATTTATTAAGCCTATAAGATAAGCATGCCGAGGTGGCACCCATTTCTTCAACCAGTCAGATCATGTCATGTGTCCCAGTAGGAGAGCTCAATAATATTATGACCAGATTCATTGAATTCGTCAAAATGGGAAAACTCAAAGAAATCTTCTAAAGGAAGGTTTGTTGTAAGCCCATGTGGCATTTTATTATTGGCTCAATGATTGGTGGCTTTTTCTATAAGTTTAGACCTAACCAATTTTCTTATTGGCCCTTTAAACCAATGTAATTTTTCTATCAGCCCATAAGATGGTGCTTTATTGTAATTGGGCCAGCATTTAATGCTTGTAGCTATTAGGTAGATTAGGGTTGTCTTGGCATAATCTTGGCCCTTGATTTCAAAGCAATCATGACCACTCATTGTACTTGGAACTACTATAAAAGGCCAAGGCCTCTTCATTTGTAACTCATTAGAATTAGAATAGATAAGTATTGGATGGTTTCTACATTTCCTCACTTAAGAGTAGGATTTTATTTCATGTTAGGTAGAAGTAGATGAATGGAAGACATTGTTGAATGGTGAATAATGGTGGAGCTAGTGTCTATAACTTTTGGTACTTGTTGATTGTAAGTAATAGTGGAAGGTTAGTCTAGGCCTAAATTTTAAGTGTTTAACTTCTATTGGAAATGTTCATTTAAATTGTGCCTTCATAGCGTGTTTGAATGAATATTGACAATGAGAAAACTATTCCCACATCCATAGAAGATAGCACCCTCCCATGCCTAGTTGACATGGCAAAGCAAGGACTAGTTAGAGGCTCACCCCATCGTCAACATTGTCTTGGATTCCTAGAAGATAGAATAGCTTTCTAAACCCTTATCTCCTTGCAGTTTGTTTGGTTGGAATAAGTTAAAGTAGTTGTTATCCATCGAATGAACAATGTAAGTCCCTTTGTGATAGCAACATATCACATCATTACAACTGAGTAAACTCCACAATAAACAAGGAATCTTGGGGTTGTCTCATTTGATCACACAATCCACATATATTGTTTAGCATATGAGCATCCTTATTTAGGAAAGAGTTGGAAATTTGGTGTTTCACCCCGGAATACTAAGTATTCGATTCTGCATGTTCTAGTGGGATAAAACTCACATCAACAAGACAAAAAAGCCTGTAGAGTCCTCCTCCACATTTATGTGAGATTAAATAGATTGAAGGAACAAAGATATTAAATAAAAAACTTGGAGGTATCGATGGTGGCCTACTCATGTCAGTCGCACGAACCAAAACAACCCTTTTGCTACTCGCGACCAAAAAAACCTTTCTACTCACGTCTGATTTTCTGTTGTCGCACGAGTAGATTTATAGCCGATTCACGACTTTTTTTGCATGTTTTAGGGTTTTTGAGGGAGTTTCTAACACAACCAATTAAACCACGTAATTTTACCGTTCTATTCACAATAAATTGCATTTTAATTTGGTAAAAATTTGTTGAAAATCATAAAAAATGGTCAACGATTTTTACTGCAGAAATAAATCGGTGTCGAGCTTGATTCTTGATTAATCGCATTCAATTGTGATTTTTTGTGTTTTTTGTTTCTATGCTACGTAATATGAACAATGGAAATAACCATGAGAGAGAATGACCTATTGCCAAAGAAGATACAAATGATGGAGACCTCAATAGAAGAAAGATAGTCCTAATTTGTAATAGACAAAGGACCAACATTCAGAAACCCTTCGTGAAATAGTGGACACATATTGGAACGTTATCTAACATAAATGGGCAATAATGCCCTAGCAATGGAGAGAAGGTTGTGATACATAGGAAGTGTGGTGAAGGGACACATGGTCTCCTAATCGTCAATATATGTAATAATCCTGATCCAACTATATCAAAAGTTTGACTACAAATTTTTTAATTGCTGAGTGTGGGCACTTGTCTAGTTTCAACAAAACATACACGTGCCTTGCTATTGTACAATTTCTCAATATAGGATAATAAACACATGAATGTGTTATCTATTATGTTCTCTAATACTGAAAATATTTAGTCATACTATCTATTCCCACAAAGATGAATAGCAGAGATAGTAATTCTTGGAACACATGCTTTATAGATATAGCTTGATAAATATATAAAACTACAATCTCAGTCCTAAAATTGCATCTCAAGATGCAGACGGTTTCATATTATTTAATACAATGCATCAAAAGGGGGAAATCAACAATCATGCACCTGTCAAAATAGCCACGCGGGGGTCCTGCTATGGAGAATCCAGCGCTGATGACTGCACGGTGGTAAGAGATCGGGCCTGCAATGTCTGGTGTATGTAACGGGGGCAAGGGAAACAAGAGGTGGTGGCCCTGTGATCAGCACTCTCCTCTATGCTTCATCTAAGTTCCAGGTAGAGAGTTCCTGTGTAGAGCGCATGACTCCCATCTAAGACCAAGGGTTTTTAGCTCATACGTCGTCCACCCACCACGAATGAGCAACAATTATCAAACCCAACACGGCAGCTATAATATCACTTTATAAAATAAAATAACTTGACTTTAGAAAAAGAACCCAAATAATAAATATTCGCCCACTGAAGCCTGTGACTGGCTAGCATCCTTTGAAAGAATCCATTAGCCTATCCGGATAGGGAGATAGACTAATTAGGCACCATAATGGCCTACTACGGAGAAGGGGACATTACAGTCCTTCCTTCCCGGGATTGCTTGCCCTCAAGCAATCTCAATGTTGGATGTTGCAGAATAGACTCACCCTCCCATGTAGCATCCTCGATCGTTAAGTCCTTCCATCGAATCAAGTATTCTCTAATACCCCTGTTCCGCAGTTTCCTTTCTCTGATCTCAATCACCTCAGCTGGAACCATAACCAATTTACCTTCCTCGTCAAGCGGGGGTAAACCAACTGAAGGAACTAACTGTTGTCCAATTGCCTTCTTGAGGGAGGACATGTGAAAAACATTATGAATCAAACTGTCTGCCGGCACCTCGAGCTCGTAAGCCACCTCACCAACCCTCTTGGAGATGCGATAGGGACCATAGAACCGGGGCTTGAGCTTTTCTAACCCACTCTTCTTCAGAGAACTATGCCTGTAAGGCTGAAGACGAAGGTAAACCATATCTCCTAACTCTAAACTCCACTCTATCTAATGTCGATCAGCATACATCTTTTGCTGATTCTGTGCCCTCAATATGTTCTCTCTAAGAGACCTAAGGATATCCTGATGGTCTTGTACCAGTCTCTCGCAATAGGTGCCATGCTGTCTTGTAGAGCCAAGTCTATAAAAGATAATGGCTCGCTGCCATAGAGAGCTCGAAATGGTGACATGTCAATAGTCATGTGATAGGTGGAGTTGTAGCAAAACTCCCTCGAATACAACCATCTAACCCAAGCCCTCTGCTACCCTGCTACACAATTCCAAAGATAACCTTCTACCCATTTGTTCACAATCTCCGTCTGGCCATCTGTCTGCGGATGGTAACTGGTGTTGGGAGTCAATTTAGTGTCTGCCAATCTGAACAACTCCTGCCAGAAGGTGCTAAGATACTTACTATCCCTCTCACTCACAATGGTCTTGGGAAGACCGTGCATCCTAAAGACTTCTCGAAAGAATAATTCAGCTACCTGCGAAACTGACCAATCTGCTGCAATAGCAAAGAAATGAGCAAGCTTAGTAAGTCTGTCCACCACCACAAATATGTTGTCCTTGCCCTTTACCCTCGACAAACCACTAATAAAGTCCATCAATATACCTTCCCACCTCTGAGTTGGAATGGCAAGGGGTTGCAATAAACCGGCCAGATGCTCGTGTTCAGACTTGTTCTACTGACAAGTCTGACACTCTTACATACTGGAGGACATTGTCCTTGAGGCCCTTCCATGAGAACCTCTCTCTGACTTGCCTGTAGGTTTTGAAAAAACCCGGATGTCCTGCTGTGGATGCATCATGAATAGCTCTCATTATCTTATCCTTAAGCTTAGAATCTAGCACTAGGTAGATCCTGTCCTTATAGAAGATGATGTCATCAATTACCTTGTACCTTTTATCTGGGGACTGGCCATCCAGAATCTGACAAACTTGAGTATTTTTAGAATACTCAACCAGTAAATGGTATTTCCAATCAGCGGAAATCTCTGACAGGATACAACAAGCTGCAACTAAGGGTCTCCTAGAAAGTGCATCAGCCACAATCTTATTTTTGCCTTTGACATACTCAATGTCAAAATCGTATGCCTAGATTTTACTGACCCATTTTTGTTGTCTTTCATTCAACTCTTTCTGCTCCAAGAAGTAGCGCAGGCTGTTGTGATCTGTTTTAATTGTAAACTTGCCGCCTACCAGATACTGTCTGAATTTAGCCAAGGCGTGCATGATGGCAAGCATTTCTTTGTCATACGTAGAGTACAACCTCTCATTGTCCTTAAGTTTCGTGCTCTCATATGCTATGGGATGCCTGTCCTACATCAATACTATACCAATCCCATTACTTGAAGCATCACATTCTAGAACAAACGGATGAGAGAAATCAGGTAGTGCTAGAACCGGGCACGTACTTATGACAGTCTTAGAGTCTATCAAAGACTATCTCTGCCTCACCTGTCAACCTGAAAGCCCCTTTCCGAGTGACGTCGATGAGGGGTGTTGTTGTCTAAGAGAATCCTTTTACAAACCTCCTGTAATAAAAACATAACCCAAGGAACCCTCTCAAGTCTGACACATTCTGCGGTGGTGGCCAATCAAGGATTGCTTGTATCTTCTCCTGATGAACCTTAACTCCATCTGCCCCTATCACATGTCCCAGGTAGAGAATCTCAGTCAACCCAAACTCACACTTGGATTCTTTCGCAAATAGAGACTGATTCTCCATGATGCTAAGAACCTCATCCAAGTGTCTCAAGTGCTCCTCCCATGTCTTGCTGAAGACCAAGATGTCATCAAAGAATACCAAGACACTCTTGCGTAACTGCTTTTTGAATATGTGGTTCATGCAAGACTGAAAGGTAGCGGGAGCATTAATGAGCCCAAATGGCATCACTAGAAACTCATAGTGCCCGTAGTGACATCTATAAGTCATCTTATGAACATCCTCCTCACGGACACGTATCTGATGGTACCCTGATTGAAGATCTATCTTCAAGAAGTATAGTGCCCCATGTAGCTCATCTAAGAGCTCATCAATCCGAGGGATGGAGTACCTGTTCTTAATGGTCCTCTTATTTAGTGTACAGTAATCAATACACATGCGAAGAGTACCATCCTTCTTCACCAAAACCACTGAAGAAGCGAAAGGACTGCAACTGGGCCTGATGTGTCGCATGTCAAGGAGTTCCTTTATCGTCTTCTCTATCTCCTCCTTATAATGCCTAGGGTGACGATAAGGGGTAGTAATCACGGGCTTAGCGTCCTCCTCCATCTCAATGATGTGCTCAAACCCTCTGTCTGGAGGTATGCCTAGTGGGATGTCCTCAAAAACCCGCTTGTGCTTATCAAGCACATTCTAGGCATCAATGTGAACCTACTGCCCTGAATCTGGTGTGGGTTTAGAGGATATGAAGCACAGGGCCGCCCATTCCATGTCACTATGCCTCATGATGGCCTCCATCCTATGGGTCGACACTAATCTGGGCCCGCCATCTGGCATGGCCTTAAGAATCATCTGTCGATCACCCTGCATAAACTCCAATTGTTTCAGCTTGTGATCAATGGTGTACCTCTCTTGAGTATTTAACCACTGCATACCCAAAATAGCAACCCAACTGTCTAAATCAATGACATAAAAATCAGCCTCTAGAAGATAATCTCCAAAGTGAATCGGGAGACCGGAGATCTTCCCTGTACAGCTCAACGAGTCTCCTCCTGCCACCTTGACCTCAAACTCGGGAATGCCATCTACCTGTAATCTCCTCCTGGAGACTATACCTGTGCTAATAAAGTTATGAGTGGCACCTGTATCTAACAGGCAAACGATCCTCTGTCCTCTAACCACTCCCTTCAAACGAAAAGGGTGACATGTGGGAATCCCTGAAAGGGACGCTAAAGTAACTAGGGGCTGCTCATGGGGGGCTTTCTTCTTTTTTTCTTCTGCTGATTGCTCTACCTGAGCCTCCTCATCACTATCGTCATCATCGCTGTCCTCATACTATTCATACTCACCATCGGAGGCCACCTCAATACAATGTATTTTGCCTTTCCCAAGGCACCTGTGGTCTGGAGTCCAAGGCTCCCTGCATGTAAAGCACAATTTCTCCTCCTCAACTCATTTCTAGTCTCAAAATCCAACCTAGGAGGCATAATCTTATTCTGATTTTTATTCCTTTGGAATGAAGAGGATCCCTTAAAAGTTTTCTTAAGTGATTGCAATATGGAGGAAGGTGAATCCATGTCATGTGCTAACTTAATAGCGTCATCCAAGGTGTCGATCTTGAGAACTCTAACCAATCCTCTGAATTTATCCTGCAGGCCCTCAATCAACAGCATCACCTTTCTCTTCTCAGACATGTCCGGAACCATAATGGAGATGCTTTGAAACTCATCAATATAATGCTCTAATGATCCACTCTGTTTTAGCTGAGCTAACTCCCTGTAGTAGACCTCTATGTCCTAACTATCAAAACGGGTGATCAATCTCTTGTTGAAGGTCTCGTAGGAAGTAATCAACTCGTGATCCTGGGTGACAAGGCCGTTATGCCACCAATCGTATGTGGCTCCCTCTAAATGCATAGTGGCAAATTTAATTGCCTTAATCTCAGACATGGGTTTGAGGGTCAAGAAGGTATCTACCTTGTGAATCCAAGCTCTAGCGAATGTCCTACCGCTGCCATCAAATGTAGGGAGAGTCAACTTATTCATAGCATGTTTTAAATCCCTGTTCTAACCTCTAGGTCTACGATCCTGCTGGGTCCTGCCGAACTCTCTCTTCTGAACCATGTACTGGGGAAAGGTTGAATCTGCTATAACATTATCTGGTAACATATTCCACTCATCATGTATGGTCATCACATCCTCTGGAAGAATTCATGCTGCCTCCAGCGGTGCTACCTCTTCCCCTGCATTATTATCCTCAAAGTTAGGCATAAGGGGCCTATTGGAAGTACGAGTGGGGGCCCTAGCTGCCCTAGGTGATCCCGCTACACTACCTCCACCACTGTGATGGTTATGGGGTCTCCTGGATGCTATTGTTAACTGTTGGATAAGCCATGTAAGCGGGTGTAGTACATCAGCAATATGGTCTTGTCCGTCTCGTATGGCCCTCAATGTTTCCCCGGCCTCTCTATCTGTCTCCTCAGCCATATTTGTACTCGGAGTAACTTGTTCAAAAATAAACTCCTCGTCTTTTGTATGACTGTTCTCTATATCAACCTGTACGGAAGAATTTGTATGCTCCTCCTCAGCTCGGTTATGTCTAAAACCGTGTAACCTATACCTGCTATGCAACCTGGCCTACATAGCTACTGTTGAACCAACTGAAAGTCAGAAAATAATCCCACTAGGATGGCAAGATCAAGGCTCTGATACCACTGTAATAAAACTGACCCAACTATATCAAAAGTTCGACTACCAATTTTTTAATTGTTGAGTGTGGGCACTTGTCTAGTTTCAACAAAACATATACGTGCCTTGCTATTGTACAATTTCTCAATATAGGATAATAAATGCATGAATTTGTGTTATCTATTATGTTCTCTAATGCTGAAAATATTTAGTCATACCATCTATTCCCACAGAGATGAATAATAGAGATAGTATTTCTTGGAACACATGTCTTATAGATATAGCTTGATAAATATATAAAACTACAATCTCAGTCCTAAAATCGGATCTCAAGATGCAGACCATTTCATATTATTTAATACCATGCATCAAAATGGGGAAATCAACAATCATGCACCTGTCAAAATAGCCATGCGGGGGTCCTGCTATGGAGAATCCAGCGCTGATGACTGGACGGTGGTAAGAGCTCGAGCCTCCAATGTCTGATGTATGTAACGCGGGCAAGGGAAACAAGAGGTGGTGGCCCCGTGATCAGCACTCTCCTCTATGCTCCGTCTACGTTCCAGGCAGGGAATTTCTATGTAGAGTGTGTGATTCCCATCTAAGACCACAGGTTGTTAGCTCATACGTCGTCCACCCAGCATGAATGAGCCACAATTATCAAACCCAACACGGCAGCTATAAAACTTCCCAGACAGCACACACGTTAACACCTCCACCCTTATGCAACTTGGACCAATGTGAAATCTCAGACTTCCCTCCGCGCGTGATCACGGTGCTATGTTTGATTAACTCCAGCACACTAACGTTCAGGAACGCTTAGCTTATAACCTTCCCTACGGAATGACTGCAGGCATGTTCAATGGCTTGGAGTATTCCACCGTAAGGGATATGTCAGCGGCCAAGCACAGAATCCATACGCTATAAGAAACCGGATCCACAATATTTGCACAATCTCGGTTGTAGGATTTCAATGTCGATATGAATCCAACCAGTCAACGAACTTCGTACGGCACTAATGACAGATCTTCCCTCATAACCAGGGTTCGAACCGAAAATAACATACAAGTTCCTCTTTGTTGATTAATATGAAAAATGTTGAAGAAAGGGTGTTTGTCTCGCCAATGCAATAAATTCTGAAAGTGAAATCTGAAGTAATTCCACCACAAATGAGAAAGTCAGGGCTACGTCCAACTTTCCAATATTTCTTCAAGTGGCTATGTCCTCAAGAAATAGACCAGTCACAATTGCAACCAGATTCATTTTTCTTTTTGTTTATAAATTCCATGCTGCTTTTCCCAAGACTACATTTTTCTTTTATAACCTCGAAGTGAGGGAAAACACACAAACTTAAGCAATGTAGGATAAAAGACTTAAGTCATTTAAGTTACCTTTTTGAAATAAGTAACTTAAAGTTATAAAGTGACTTTATAATATCACTTCATAAAATAAATTAACTTGACTTTAGAAAAAGAGCCCAAATAATAAATATTCGCCCATTGAAGCCTATGACTGGCTGGCATCGTCTAAAAGAAGCCATTAGCCTATCCGGATGGGGAGATAGACTAATTAGGCACCATAATGGCCTACTACGGAGAAGGGGACATTACAATATACCACTAATAGCACTAATAGTAGCATCTGAAGCATGTTTAATGCTACCAAAAAAGGTGAAGTACTCAGTTGAATTGACACCTACCTATTGTTAGGTTTTCACACCATCGCCCCATTGCAAATGGGGACCCGCTCTCTTTGCTTTGGGGATAAGTTAGTGGTCTTAGGTGATTTTAGTTGGCAACATTTTCAAGTCGCCAAGTCAGAAAGAGAGAGAAAGAGCATGAAGTCAGTCAGGTCTCTAGGAAAGGTGAAGTCTTCCTCAAATGAGTTGACAAAGGGGGAGAGAGTTAAGGATGCAAAAGCGTGTGATACCAACATTCAGATCAGGGATTAGGTGGAAGGCAATTGGAGGCCAACACAATGGCATTTCACAACTCCATTTCAAATAAGGGATCATCAAGCATGGAGGGGGCTTGCGAAGGTATAAAAATGACTAATTTTGGGATGAAGAACATAAGGTAAAATCCCAAGGGCAGGGCGGAATCCACCTATCCCTTGGGATTCAGTCTAGCACACCCTCAAATTCTGCCCTCCTTCCTTGATGCAAAATCTCAACACCTGCATTTTCCGCCCAATAGTTGGGACTTGGTAGTACAGGATCAACTTGTTATAGGATATAGCCATCAAATGCTTGGGAGAACATGAGAAATCAGATTTCAAAAATGCACAATTCAGATCAGATTAGGAATGAAACTTGTCTTTGAGACCAAATCGGAGTGTTGATTGGGATGAATGGGTGTGAAATGATGTGAAGATGAAATAGTGAAGTGAGAATTTATCCCGAGGAAGGGGCGGAATTCACTCCCTTCTTGGGATTTTCAGTTCCAACCAACATGAAATTTCCACCTTCTCCATCAAGACTCCCAAAGCAATAGCATAATCAGATCAATATGACTCAAAGGCTGTGCTTGAAATCAAATGAATTAGGGAGGATTGGACACGAATGAGATTGGTGAATTCACAAGGCAAAGTTGTCAATGGTGATGAGCAAGGAAAAAATCCCAAGCACACAGAGGAATCCATTTCTTTACTGGGATTCGTAATCCCAAGAACCATGGGATTTCCACCCTATGTTGGAAAGCAAAAACATCAAGCCATGGGGATGATGAAAAGGTAGATTGCAAAGGCATGATCAATCAAAGTTAAAGGGTGAGGAAGTAAGAGGTTTGTAAGTCTAAACTTGGTAGGATCAAATGATAAAATGAAGAATTTATCCCAAGGAGAGGTCGGATTCCGCCCTCTGCTTGGGATTCCTAATCCTAAGAAGGGCTGAAATTCTGCCCTTATCAAATGGAAAATCCTCCAATTTGCAACCAAGTCCAAACTCATAACAAATCGAGCAAGGCAAAATGGAGGTGAGGGGCGATCTAATTAACAATATTTTGAACGAAATAGATGAAAAGTGACAGTCCAAGAGGAAGGTGGAATTCACCTGCCTCTTGGGATTCCTAATCCCATGAAATAGTAGAATTCCACCATTACACAAAAGGCAAAATCCGAACACACGAGCAATTTCCGCCATGGATGGGAGGTGTTACAAACATATCCTTGGCTTCCAATTCACATAAAGAGGATGATGACAAATCATTTTGACATCATAAGACAACAAATTCACCTTTGCAAGAGGGCAGCGATCTCTTGTGAGGAACAGGGCAATGAAATTCTCATATAAGACAGCAAGCTATCATGAGAAGTAGATTTTCTAGGAGGGAGTAAATTTCCTTGAAAGGACATCAAGTTTGAGCATTCAAAAGGCAGATTTTCTCCAAAATCAGAGATAAAGAGGGGAAAGAAGAGTGAAATCTGGGCATGATACTCATCGAAAAATTCCTTTATTTCCAGATTTTTAAGTGAATTCATACCAAGTTGCAAGATTAAGATTGTTTTATCAATAAAATCAAGCTTGGGATTTGGAATAAGATGAAGAAATTTGGTTTAGAACTTGTAAAAATCCATGATCAAATCCATCTTGCCTCTTTGATTTGATGTTGATTTTTGTGAAAGCATTCAGATTTCTTTCATTCTACTGTTTCATGAGCTTAATGCATTTTTTCTTTCTTGGTTTTGCAAGGTAATTCGTTCAAGGAGAAGCTAGGAGAGCAAAGAGACAATGGCAAGGCTAAATCCAAAACTTCAAGCAAGGAGATGACTCGAGGACTTCAAATGAGGAGGTTCAAAATCATATTGTCAAAAGGCAAATTCAAAGATCAAGATTCAAGTACATGGAGTGCAAACAAGTTCAAATCATGGCAATGGGAAAATTTCCAAGAACAGAGGATGGAGAAAATTTGAGAATATGAAGCAATTTGGGAATATGTCATCACAATCGGAGGCTTGACATTGTTGAGTATCAAGAGATATTTTCTCATCACCAAAGTCTACAAGATGAGGATGTTGAGGTGGCGCCCACTTTTCTTCTAGCAATCAAAAAATTCAAGTTACACAGCACAATCAATCATATTAGGCCAAGTGTACAATTTTCTCAATGGCTCTCAAAAGCATTGTAATTTTCTTATTGGCCCACAAGGTGGTGCCTTCATGTAATTGGATGATAGTGTGGCAATCCTAATTAGGGTTTCTAGGGATAAATCTTGGCCCTTGATCTTGAATTGATCTTGGCCCTTCATTGTAATTGAACAACTATAAAAAACCAAGGCCTTCTCATTTGTAACAGTTAGTTAGTCAGCTAGTGGTAGAAGTAGAGTAGGAGAGGAGCCTTGTTGAAATTGTTGCCATAATGCTATCAAAGTAATTGATGATTCATTGTTAGTCTTCATGGTGGATTACTTAATGTTACTTTTAAGTGTTGCATGGTTTCTTCAATTCCTCATTTAGGATTTTATTTCATGTTAAGTAGAAGTAGAAGTAGATGAATGGAAGATATTGTTGAATGGTGATTAATGGTGATTAATGGTGAAGCTAGTGTTCATACCTTTTGGTACTTGTTGATTATAAGTAACAGTGCAAGGTTAGTCTAGGCCTAAATGCAAGTGTTTAACTTCTATTGGAGATGTTCATTTAGATTGTGCCTTAATAGGATATTTGGATGAAGATTGATAATGTGAAAATCATTCCTACATCCTTAGAAGCTAGCACCCTCCTATGCCTAGTTGATACGACAAAGCAAGGATTGGTTAGAGGCTCTCCCCCACCATCAACATTGTCTTACATTCTTAGAGTTAAATAAAATTTCTAAACCTTTTCCTTGCAAGTTATTTGGTTGGAAGTGATTTGAAGAAGTTAAAGTCAAGTTGATATCCTTCGAATGAACAGCACAAGTCCCTTTGTGATAACCAGCATATCACATCATTAAAACTGAGTGAAAGTCCATGATTAAGAAGGAACCTTGAGGTTGTCTCATTTGATCACACAATTCAACTACATTGTTTAGCATATGAGCATCCTTATTCAAGAGAGTTGGAGATTTGGTTAGAGGCTCACCCCACCATCAACATTGTCTTATATTCTTAGAGTTGGATAAAATTTCTAAACCTTTTCCTTGCAAGTTATTTGGTTGGAAGTGATTTGAAGAAGTTAAAGTCGAGTTCATATCCTTCGAATGAACAACGTAAGTCCCTTTGTGATAACCAGCATATCATATCATTAAAACCGAGTGAAAGTCCACGATTAAGAAGGAACCTTGAGGTTGTCTCATTTGATCACACAATTCATCTACATTGTTTAGCATATGAGCATCCTTATTCAAGAGAAAGTTGGAGATTTGGTGTTTTATCTTGGGATACTAAGTATTTGATTAAGTATGTTGTAGTGGAACAAAACTCACATCAACAGAAACAAGATGAAGATGTTGAGGTGGCACCCACTTGTCTTCTAGCAATCAGAAAATTCAAGTTAGACAGCAAAGTCAATCATATTATGCCAAGTGTACAATTTTCTCATTGGCTCTCAAAAGCATTGTAATTTTCTTATTGGCCCACAAGGTGGTGTCTTCATGTAATTGTATGATAGTGTGGCAACCCTAATTAGGGTTTGTAGGGATAAATCTCGGCCCTTGATCTTGAATTGATCTTGGTCCTTCATTGTAATTGAACAACTATAAAAGGCCAAGGCCTTCTCATTTGTAATAGTTAGTTAGTCAGCTAGTAGTAGAAGTAGAGTAGGAGAGGACACTTGATGAAATTGTTGCCATAATACTATCAAAGTAATTGATGATTCATTGTTGGTCTCTGTGGTGGATTAGTTAATGTTGCTTTGAAGTGTTGCATGGTTTCTTCAATTCCTCACTTAGATTAGATTTCATTTCATGTTGAGTAAAAATAGTTGAATGGAAGTTATTGTGGAATTCCCTTTGGTGAACTCGCTTAAACTAAACCACTAGTTGCTTGTTGATTGTAAGTTTGTCTTGCGTGGTCAAATGGCATTTATATGAACTTAACTTTGATTATTGCTTCCACATTGATATGCATCGATGGATGGTGTTAATGGAATGGTGGTGGTTTGAACATATTACATTTACCTTAGGAGATTGCACTAGCTTGGTTGATGTCGATCGCTAAACTAAGTCTTATAGAGTCACAAAGACATCCACTATTTCTTGCATTCTAGGAGTAGAGTAGTTTTCTAAACCATTTCCTTTGCAGTTTATTTGGTTGGAAGTGATTTGAAGAAGTTAAGGTTAAGTTGATATCCTTCGAATGAACAGCATAAGTCCCTTTGTGATAACCAACATATCACATCATTAAAACTGAGTGACAGTCCACGATTAAGAAGGAACCTTGAGGTTGTCTTATTTGATCACACAATTCATCTACATTGTTCAGCATGTGAGCATCCCTATTCAAGAGAGAGTGGAAGATTTGGTGTTTCATCTTGGAATACTAAGTATTCAATTTTGTATGTTGTAGTGGAACAAAATTCACATCAACACTACCCAAAAGAAAAGTGCAGAGCACCTCTAATCCAAATAAACGTTATTGACAGATCTACCTAAATCCCCATACAAGCAATGATATCTCTCTACAATTCAGACAAATAGTACAAGGAAATCCACAAACAAAGGCCCACAGGCACATCTAGACCCAAAAAAGTTAATTCAGCCCATTAACCATGTAACACTCGATGTGATGTGACAAAAAAAGCCACTTTAACCACAACCCACAAACTACCTTTGGAAAAGAACATGATATACATAACATAAATCAACTAAAATGCAATATAATTTTAATTTCTTTCAAAATTAAACTGTGTAAGTTTTTGCATTGATGCTTCGAGTCACACTTCGTGAACCATTTTGTCCTTCAGCTGCTCTATCTCATCTTAATGATGGTTCACAAGTATGACCTGAAACGTCAATGTAAAAACTTCTACACAATTTAATCCGGAAATTAATTAAAATTATTAGTATGGACTATGGAAATCTGATAAACATAATTAAAATGCAAAATGACAAAACATCTAGAGCCAACGCACCCAAGTTGTCATAATCTATGTTATTAAGTTATGCCATGTTTGGTTCCATCACCATACCAAATGAGAGTGAGAGTAGGGGCAACAGAGTATCCACGATGGCTACGCATTCCACTCCACTTGTTGACGCCACCTTGTAGCATTAGCTTGTTGGGAGCCTCATCTACTTGACTCACACACACCCTAACATTTCCTTTGTGGTTGGCTTGGTTTCACGCTTTATGCAGGAACCATATGAGCTCTATTGGAAAGCTGCCAAACGCATCTTGCATTACATCTAGGGTACACATCACTATGGGATTCACTATACAGAAGGTACAGGATTTAACTTGGTCATATAGATTCAAATTGGGTTGGTGACCTTGATTAATAAATAATAGTTCCGTAATAACGAAGATTAACACCATTAACACTTAACTGTAAGAATTTAAAATCCATATATTTTGAGGGATATCACAGATCTCCCATCTTCAATTTGCTTGTCCTCAAGCAAATTAAGGTTCTCCTCCTTTTCTCAAGTGGCGTCTTCACTCAAAAGATCCTTCCATTGTACCAAGTATTCAATAATCGTTTGACTCCTTAATTTCCTTTTTAGGCATCCTTTAATCATTCTTGGACGATCCCCTTGATATCGATATTAATCAATGCTCTATCGATACCTGACTTATTAGTATTCGATACTTTTACTTTTCCATAATTCATTTATGTATGATCTTTGGAATATTGATCATGACTAGTGATGGTTTCTTATATTGTGCTTGTTTCCTTAAATAATAATTTTAAATCTTTAATCAACACTTATTTAATCATATCTCGACCATATTAATACTATTATTCATATAATATTTTAATATTATTATTTATTAAATCCTTATTAGAAAAGGGGACATCACATGTTAGTGTTGCTACTGAGGCTATTTGGCTTCAAAACATTCTCACTGAGTTTGACTTCACCATTCCATGACCCACAGACCTTTAATGTGTCAATCAAAGAGCCATCCAAATCTCGAAGAACCTGGTTCACCATCAAAGGACCAAACACATTGAGATCCATACGCACTACATCAGGGAGCGGATTCAGGAGCAAGTCATTGATTTGCAATATTGTCCTATAGCAAAGCAGGTTGCAAATATCTTCACCAAACCCTTCGCTGAGAACAAATATCATCAGTTACAAGCTCTCTTTTGGGTACAGGATGTTTCTTCAAAGGGGTCACTTGACTTCTCCATTCTCTCTTATGGGGGCGGACTATTTCCTCAAATGAAGTTTTGTCCTCATTATTTGAGAGTATATTCCATTTTCATATCTCTTTGATGGAGGAGGTTTTTTCCTACTGGGTTTTTTCCTTTTCTTTGTTTGTGAGCATTGCATTTGTAGATGGGTACCTAACATGGCCTAATAGTCGAGACCCACCTTGCATTGTTTGCATACATTCACGCTAAGTTACACTTAATGGGGAATTTGGTGTAATTAAGTTGTTGTACCTTGGTTATTCTTCACCTAGTTCTTAATTACACATCACTTAAGCCTACTTAGGGACCACATAGGAGCTTTTAAGAGCATCTCCACTTGAGGTGGTATTATCATGTTATCACATTCCACTTTATATGGTGTCTCCACCTCTAGTGCACTAATCATTATATCACTTTTCCACCTTTAGAAGATGATCCACCTTTAGTGGACGTGTTACACATACACCTTTCCACTTTGGAGAGGGATCCACCTTTAGTGGACATGTGACACTTTCATTTTTCCACCTTAGGTGGTTGACAAGTTGTCTCTTTTGTTATCATGTCATAAAAATACAACACTAGTCATAATCTTATGCCTTAATATATCTCACCTTGGTCTATTTAACCAAGGGGTCTTTTATGTATCACCAGCAATACTATGGCATTCGTGGTGATAATAAAGTTTATTCTTGTCAAATCAGTTCTCTCTTGTTATTGGGCCTTCTATTAGGCTTCTAGATCTTGAGTGGATATCCATAGCCAAATCTTACAACTACCTGTTATGCCCTGCATACCCGCCCCTACATTTTGTAGGCAAAATGTTGAATCCCCCTTTTTTGCTTTTTCTCTTGCCTTGCTTTCTTTGTTTTCCCTCCGGGCTTTTCTTCTGCGAGGGTGTCTTTTTTTTGCTGGTGTCTTCTTGTGTCTCTGGGACCCAGTCCCGGAGTTTGTTTGTCTCTTCCAAAGCCGAATTCCGGACTCCGGGATTCTCTGCCATCATATCTTCTTTCGCGAGAGGGTATGGTCGCATGGAATCCCCAGGCCTGGAGTGCGGAAGTTTGCAAGTTCCGGGGTTTGCAGAAGGAACGCAACGCATTTCTACCCTAAGGGTATAAATAGAAGTTACCTGTCATTTTCACATTTACCGCGATCAAACACTTAGAGCATTCAAGGCGAATCAATGCGATTAAACAAGCTTTTGCTCCCGGTGTTTAGTGGAAATTTACCAGTGGTTTACAGTGCGTGCTCGTGGTGGTTTTGAAGATTAGCTTGTTGCAGAACGTTTCAGCATTCATCCTTCCCGCATTTCTTGCGTTCTAGGTAAGCCTTTGGCTTTCGCTCTCTCGTTTCAGGTTTTCCGGTTCTTGTTTGCTTTTTGGGTCTTGTTTCCCTTTTTTGTTTCTTGTTTGTTTCTGGTTCTCTTTGTGGTTTTCATCTCTGGTTTTGTTTTTGGTCACCTCCCGTTGGTGGGTTGGCACTGACAGAGGGTTGTCCGCCCCCTGCGCAGTTGTAATTTAGGCTGGTTTCCTGTGCATTCTGTAGTTCTTTTGTATATTATGTAAATGTCTGTAATCGTGTATATGTTTCGGCACTCGGCCCTCTGTATTCTACTGTATTTTTGGTGTATATCCTTCCGATATCGTGTTGAGCTCACCACGCCCTTGTCCATGTTTTCCTGAATTCTTGAGCTCGCCCCCACGGCAGAATACCACCCGGTTAGGACTCGGCTCCTTGCTGATTTGAACCATAGCGGTTTTCTCTCTCCTCCACCGCGGCAGTCTTAATGACAAACTAATTTCCCATGCGCGCATTTAAGTCCAGCCAAGTGGCTTTCGCTTCGCGCGCGTTCGGACAGTTGTCGGCGTTAATACCATAACTCCCACTTATTGCATAACCACGTGACATCCACGTCAACCTAGTACGGCTCATCTTTCGGCCATGTCACCCAACGGTTGGTTTTCCGAACTCCGGGTCCTATGTCCTCATTCAGCCCCTATCCCACTTTCATCATACGTGCTGGAATCCCCGAGGGCCCAGATTGTGGTCAAATTCCTAAGTCTCCAATATATGCATATCTTTTCCGGATTTTGACATGAACTAACTTTTCAGGTGAAGACGCGATGCGATAGTAAGATCTCCGGATCCCGGAGTAATGTTTTGTCTTGTATAAATTTTGACGGTCGTCTTGCTTTGCAGGTTGCCAGCATCAAACTCATTAATCATGTCAAAGCCATCCACATCTTCTCCACCCGGGAGTCCAGATCTCCCCACCGCGGCATTCACCAGCGCAGTCGTCACGACAAAAATCGAGAGGGTCCTGGAAAAGCTCCCACTAACCATGAAGTACTCGAAGGAAAACACTATCACGGGATCAAAGATTGATTCCAAGGTTCAGTTGATTACCGACACCAGCGTCGGAATGTGGCCAGAAATGCAGGCCCTAGTAAAAATGATGTACATCCAACGAACGGTCGGAGACCCATTCGCCATCAATATCGGCAATTTCGGGATTCTCAAAGTTGCTTGCTTCCCCTGCTCCGTGCAAGCCCCAGAACTTATTCTTACTCTGGCCGCACAATACAATTCATCTGTCCGGGCCGTCATGCTCGGTGCCTCGGTCCCGACCGGATATCCAACCCCCATGGATTCTTTGGACGCCGCAACTTTTCAGGCGGGTCTGGGGATTCCCCAGTTTGAGGAAGCAGTCGTCCTCACTCGGTCCATGGCCTTGAGAGAATTTCTGAAACTAGAACACATGGCCCGGCAATATCTGAACAATAACTGGCTAAAGACGCCAAAGAAAGACTCCAAAAGGATGAAGCTGGAGATCCCCCGAACAAAATTCAAGGAAATTATACAGATGGGGATCATAGAATTATGTAGGATCTTTGGACAGCCCCATGCCCGGGAATTCTCGGCATGGATGTACTACTTCCTGCTGGGCATCTCCTTTGGCGGACAATATTTTGATTGGGCCACCATCATCTCAAATCATGTGGACTCCCAAATCCTCTAGGTCACCCGGACCTCTAAATTTTACATGACGTCCAATGTTCTCTGGGCTCTGGCACAACAACGCCCCATCACAAACGGGCTACTCACTACAGGTGTACTCGGGGTCGGCCCGGGCCAGAATGCTCCCTGGGTTTATTTCCCACAAGTCCAATGGGAGGCTAGTTTCCTCAGCTTCTGCCGAGTAAATGATGCCTTCATTTACCACAATCTCCTCATACCTACCCGGGATGTCGGGTACCGCCTCTCTAAGGAGGCACTAGATTTGGTCAGAAGTTATGGCCACTATTACATTCAGTTTCAGCAACATACCTATATTTGGGTGACCAGCTTCTCCGGGAAACCCTATTTGTTACCCAAGCATTGTGGGAACAAAATAATTCTTTTGGAATACTGTCAGCAGATCTTGGAGCTACACGCCCTCTTCACGGTGAAGAAGGTAACAAATGTTCTATTCCCAATCACCTGTGGGAACTATTCTTGTAGTCTGGCCGCAGCTAATGAGGCGGACATCAAGCTTAAAAGTCTGGGCTTAACAGAATTTTATCTGACGCGGAAGAACTTTGATCCGCTAGGAAAAATAGCAACAGCACTTCCCCAGGTATCAGAGCCCTATGCATTTCACATTGAAAAGGGAGTAGACAAAATGGCTCTCCCTCCAATAGACTAGAATGCCTAGGAAGGTCCAACAATTGAGGATCTTACCCACGACGTGGTCGAGCGCAGCCACGCGTATTCTAAGAAGGCATGCCTACGAAGCACACGTAAAGTTGGCCCGTTAGTGCGGGGCTCAACTTCTGGGGCCGGAATCTCCTAACAAGGGGAGGATAGAGGAAAAAGGATAATGGGGACCCCGTCGCAAACCCCATCTGCGACCCCCACAATGGAGCAAATGCAAGACACACTGGCAGCCACCCAGCAGATGAAAGAAAAATTGATCACCCGGCTGGCCACCCCGGTACGTATGACCGGACCTGTCTGTCCTCCCTCTTCACCTTCACTGGCAGCATTGATGGTCCAAGCAACAGGGACCGGAGCGGAGGAGCGGGCAGCTATGATGGATGCAAGGCCCCCTTTGATAACTAGGAGAAAGAAAAAGGGGACTAACCCTCAGCCAAAGGTGGAGCCAGAACTTGGGATGCCAAGCATCGAAGAAATACAAATTGTTTCTTCCGACTCCCCGGAGCCGGACACAAGACCCGAAGATATCCCGGAGACCTGCCCTCCACATGAATTTGATGGTGTATTTGGGACTGACAAATTTGGAAATCTGCAGGGAGATATCACGAAGTCGGCGGAAGAGGTCGCCGCACAGGAAGAAGTCCCGGAACAAGAAGCTGCCCAAGAGCAGGAAGCCCGGGCAGAAGAAGAAAAAGAACAAGAACACGTAGACATCTCCGACGTCCCGGAGATACAGATTACAGGGACCACGGAGAATAGGCAAACACAGGACGAGCAAACGGCATCGGTTGGGGAAACCGGACCCACGGGATCAACCGTAACCTCAACTGCCATGCTCCAAACGCCTCCTCCGAGGGTAACATTTGGTGAGGTAATCACAGCAACCCAAAAGCTGAATCTTGGCCCACTACCTCCGCCACCTCCAGAAAATGCACCAACTAGAGAAAATATTCCAACAGAAGAGGCTAACGAAGAACAACAGCAAGGTGGGGAACAGAACCTCGGAGAAATAGACGTTGATCCAAACAATGCTAAGAGTACAGACACCGGGGCAAATGATACAAGTACTACTGAGGTAAATATTGCCGGTGAGCCCGAGAATGCAGGAAAGGAGTCAGAAACGGCTCAGAAAACCGGGGAGACACAACAAAACCCTAGAGGGGAACTACAGGAACAAATTATGGCTGCAAGGCCACCCCTACCACCACAATGGTTAGTAGAGTCCCGAAAGAGGAAGGCCCCAGTAACACCCAAGGTCCATCTCTCCTTGGCGGAAATGATGGCACAGGCGCAGAATCCTCCCAAGGCGAAGAAAGCTCGGACAGTCCATACTCTTCGGACTGGGTCGGGCGGAGATACAGTTGCGGTGATCGCAACACCTTCCCAAGACGCAGACGTAGCAACGGCAAAGGCCGATGAATACGCCATCACCGAAATATCTCTGGGGAAGAGAGGGAAGCAGGGCAAACTGGACCTGTTAAAAGAAGCGGCCAAAGCAGTAGAGGCCCGCTATGAAAAGGAGGCCCAGAAATTCAGGGCGGATAAGGAAAAGAATGCAAACCTAATGGGGCTGCTGACAGAGCTTGCGCAGCCTATTACTGTCATTCCCCCAGAAGTCTCCACATCTGGGGCACCGCTCCCTCAGGGTGACATAGATTCACTACGGGCTATGAAGAGAAAGGCCCAAGCAGTCGATGAATGGATTACCGAACAGGTGGGAAATGTCCGGCGTTTCTTAGTATCCACACTCCCGGACTTGTATGCGGCCAGCAATACCCTACACCAGGCCAAAACTACAGTCTCCATCTGGGAGGGAGACATTGAAAAATAAGAAGCGTGGAAGGCTGACTTGGCGGAGCTCATTGGTATCGGAGAAGAAGTTGTCTCCGAGGCCGGAATTTTGGGAGAGGAGTCTTTTGACTTTGTCCGAACCCAGCACTCTAGACTTGACCTCACATTGGAGGTAATCAAGCAACTGGTAGGGGCCCTGCGCGACAAAGTCCAAGAAGTTCAATATTCTTTTAATTTATATAAGTCATTCATTTCGAAGGTCTCCGGAGTTGATCCTTTTAGTACTGAAACATGTACTCCGAAGGAATACGTCGTGGGAAAATTCGACGAGCTAATGGAATCTCGGTATCAATCCCCGGAGGGAATAGATGGAGCAAAAATGACATGAATAACTCGCACGGTGCTCCAGGGTCACGACGCGGCAACGATGGCCGTAGAATTTAAAGCAAATGTTCCGGATCTCGGTGAGCGGGTGGAGGTGGCCAAGTACCGTCGGGCCGGCCTCAAAGATATTGACGAAGATGGAATCGCTCGACTCTTGGAAACCTTCAATGATACTAAGGAACAATAAAATTCTCCGGGTTCCGGAGATGATCACAAACAGATGTATTTTGTATTTATTCATTCTTTGGGAGCACAAGCTTCCGGATCCCAGAGTTCCGGATCCAATAGTTTTGTACTCTTTCGGTGACCAGTGTCACGGTTCTCAAAGCCGACGCTTTCAAAGCAGTTAATAAGGATGTCATGAGGTGGGTAATTCGAGCGGTGCACGTCGGTTCGACGAGAGGGTTCTAACAGGTGGCATTCCCAAGGCGCCGCTCCAACATAACACCTGGCGCATCAGAGACAGTGGGTCATTTTCACATTGACGAGGCATGTAGCCTTGATCCCCGGGGGATCAGATTTCTTCTTTTCTCCCTTCGGCTCTCTTCCCAAGGCCGATTCTTCCACTCCTCTTTTCTTGTCTTATTCTTCTGACATGTCAGGCCTTACTGTCTCGAGGTCTTTGTAGTGTGGTGGAGGTAGTACCGGCCACCAAAAATTGTATTATATTGTTTAAAGTGTAAAGTAAGTTAGGCTAATTTTAGGGCAAGCTTGTGTATAAATAATAAGTCCGACCTCATTCCAAGGGTCGGCGAAATTGATGATTTTGCAGTCCATAGCTATAGCACTCAGCATTTTCATTTCAGTAGTGGTAGAGCTCAATGCTCTTTAGTCTTTAGAAGCTTTCAGTAGATAGATGCTTCCGTGGAGTTGTTAATGTACTCACCAGTGCTCGCTGGAAACTTGTTAATGGAGAAGGAGGAGTTCTAGCAATGATGTTGTTGGTGTTTCAACTTCTGGTTAACGTTCTTTCGTGCTGTATGTTTCTTATGTCCCATGCTCTGATATTTGAAAGTAGATTAACGACCTTCTTTTCCCTCGCTATTGAATGTGTATGAACTGATGGTTGTGCGCGCATTCAATATTTTAGTGTAGTATGTTAGAGCATGGTTTGATGTTTTAAATGTATTTGCACGACTATAGGTAGATGAAATATTTCTAACCCTGGCCTATCTTTTTGAAGTTTCGTTTGGTAAACCAAGTGCTTGCAGGAAACACCATTCACCTAAATCCCCGGAAAGGACGAGCCGAGACAACCAGCTATCCCCCCGAACAAAACAATCACACTTCTAACTGAGCCCCCGCACTGTCGAGACCCAACTCTCAAGTGCTTGAAGGCCCAGAGAATCTCATTTCTCCGAACAACCTTTACAGGCGAAGTTGGCCGATACCTTGGTACTCGGTGACAACTTACATCTGTTGGCGGACCCGGTCACAAAGACCCGTCAACACTACCAAGGTACTTAAGTGAAGGGGCAAGGTAGAAATGTCACTTATGGAAAAATCAAAGTGCTGACTTCAGTATTAAAATGCTCCAAACAGTGAAAAAATATAAAATAAAAATATCTAACTAATTGAAAATTATGTGCTAGTTGAATTTTCATCAATTCCCACTAGTAATATTTTGACTGAATGTTGCATCTCTGGCTTAACATAATTTGCTTGCACAGCACAAAAATCATGTACATCTTCTAACTACCGGGCAGAAAAGATCATGATTGATAACACACAGCTATACATCTATCATTATGGATAACTCTGTGATGGTATGCCATACATGACAAAAAGTATTTAGTGGATGATATGTTATATAAAAGTACAATTATAATATAAATGTCTTTGTTCTTCTAAACTACTTCTGTCATCTTCAACTGTGGAGCCTCCTTTGAAAGAAAACATTATGAAATGTATGCTTTACTCTTGTATTTCTTGCAAGTTTGGTTTTGATGAATCGACATTTTACAAAGAGTTTCAAAATTTAATCCATGAGATTGCTCATAAAACATTTCTAGTAGAAACCCCACCAACAAGACTATATTTTTATGTCTGTCAGTTTACAACACTCAATATTATCCAGAAAACATAACCATTATGAAAACTACAATCTTCTTTAATGTGAAGCAATGGTAGATTGTCAAAAATAATGGAGTAATTTTTCTCTTACATTGTTATAGATATCAATTCACCATCACCTACCAACAAAACATCATAAATTTGATCTTCACTTGTTAAACAATCAAATTCAATAAGATCCAAGTCTCACAAGAACGGTAACCAAAGATTAAACTTCAAGATATAATTTTAAGTATATTAGTAAAGAAAAAACCAACTCTTACCAGTAGATTGAGAGCTTCTGCTAGCTGCCCCTCCATCTGTCATTGTGAATGTTTGATCTTGTGACAGCTTATAAAGACAAATACAAACACAATTTCCGTTAACATTATTAAACAAAATAATCTAACCTTGTTCACTCAAATATTTCAATGAAAAACTATCCATTATAGAAATTAAATAACTATGTTTCAGAGGTCTATCAACATAGGTCACAAAAAGAAACTAACTGTTGGATCTTGAAAATTTGTCATCTTAGGAGCATTGTTCTCTGCCGGTTCTTGTCGTTTCCTTCCATAAGCAATTTGGTTTAATAATTCCTCTGGGCTAACATCAACAAATGCTGCAAACATCATTAATGATAATATTAGCACATGCTCATCAGAATTAAATAAAGCGGATTGATCTTTATTTAAGAGTAGTTTATGGAGCATATGATGAAAAATTTCAATGAAAAATCTTAATTTTCTTTTGTGAAATTAAAAGATTTTTCTTGTTACTTTCTAATGTGGCAGTATGTGGGACATTTTTAATAATTCTCATCCGTCAGTTTGGCACTGAGACTGTTATAAACATTATAAAGTTTAAGAAAATCTAAAACTCTACCTGTCAATTAATTAATTGCATATATTGTAGCCCTATATACTGCTAACAAAAAATAGCAAGATCTTCTATATTAATTGCTAGAATAATACTTTAATTGTACTAATTTTATAATTTCTAGTTTTTAGTTGCTGTTCTATTGCTGATATTTGGAAGATGGTAACCATTAAGAAAGTACTTATATTATAAGTTGTTATAGGAGATTAAAAATATATGTACATAAAATAAAACAAGAGTAAATACTCCTCCAATTGGTGGTCAATTGATTCTTAATACTCCTAAACATGAGTAAAGACTCGTCCTCACTTGATTCTTTCTGAAAATTCTGATTTTCTATTTCTTTTTCAAAATATTGTTTTTTCTAGATTTCCAGTGGTGGTCTTGACAACTCTTTTCCAAATCTTCAGACTGTAAATTTTTAGTGTTAACTTGTTCTTGGTTTTCTATTTCTCTTTAAAACTCCAAGGAATACTATTCTCCAATTTGATTTGTGATCAATAATGCTGAGAAATATTTATTATCAGCTGCTTGACTAATAAACTGTGTCCCAGTGAGTTAAGTTGATTAATTCTTAATTTATTTGTGTCTCTAAATTTCTCAACCTCCAATTGAACATTTGACAACTCCAAAATTGTTGTGTAGCCTCATTATGCTTCCTTCCATTAAAGCTTTCTACCACCCATTCGTATGATGGAAATAAGAACCTAAGGTCCGTGTCTTCAAGATGTTGAACAAAATTTTCTCAAAAATTTAATAAGGCGTGCAAATTTCCTCTGTGTTCTGGCAGGAACTATTCAAGTTGGCAGGGACAGAGTTGACTCCTAGCACCAGCTACCATCCTCAAACGAATGGGCAGACGGTGGTGGTGAATAAATGGGTAGAAGGTTATCTCCTTAATTAAGTTGCAGGGCAGCAGAAAGCTTGGATCAAATGGTTGTATCTGGGTGAATATTGCTATAATTCTACATATCACATGACCATTGGCATGTCCCCTTTTAGAGCTCTTTATGGTTAAGATCCATTGTCTTTCCTGGATTTGGCTTTGGCGGATAGCAGGGCTCCTCTGGCAAAGGATTGGTTACAAGATCAGCAGTATATCCTTGCCGCTCTTAGAGAAAACATTCAGCATGCGCAGAATCAGCAGAAGATTTAAGCTGACCGCCATAGGTCCAAGAGATCTTTTGAGGTTGGAGACATGGTGTTTCTACTCCTCCAACCATATAGGCAAAGTTCATTGAAAAAAAGTGGCTCAGAAAAGCTTAGACACCGATTTTTTGGCCCCTACAGGATAGTGAGGAAAGTTGGTGAAGTGGCTTATGAACTTAAGCTGTCGGAAGATAGCAGGATTCATAATGTCTTCCAGGTTTCTTGCCTTAAAAAGGCTATTGGACAGCAGATAGTGCCTACTCCTAGATTGCCTCCTTTGGATGAAGAAGGAAAGTTGATATTGGCGCCTTCAGAGGTGTTGGAGGTAAGAGAAGCATTTGAGAAATAGTACGGTTAGGGAATATCTGGTGCGATTGAAAGATTTTCCCATTGAAGATGCAACTTGGGAAGGTGAGGATATATTAGAGCACCCAGCGTTACATTTGCTTGAGGGCAAGCAACCACGAGAAGGGAGGACTGTCACGTCCCCTTCCTTTGTCTAGCCTTCGCAGTTACACATCTAGCCTATTAGTCATCCCGATAGGCTAATGAATGCTCAAGAGGGATGTTTTTGTAGTCTGGGCGGCTTTGGCAAGAAAACTAATAATTTAATCTTCCATCATGGAAGTGTCAATATTCTTGTGGTGACGTTGGGTGTTATTAAAAGTTCAAAATAATATATTTTATCACCAACATGTATGGTCACCTTTATACTATAGAGCGGTTATGTTATTCTGCAGTCATCATGCCACTTGTAATGCCAACCGGTTGAATGGTTCCAATGTAACGTCTAGGCATCTTTTCACACGGTTGTTGTTCTGGTAAGAGGTATCGAAGAAGGCAACCTTTAAAATAGAAGAAATTTTCCTGAGAAAACTTGTTACCTTGTCGTCCCTGTGACTACATAACTCCAGAGACACAAACCTTTGGAATAGATTGGACATAGCCCTAATCTGACGGTGTGAGCTCACAACAGGGTTCACCATTGATTTAACAATTGGTTTTGGAAGAATGAAATGAAGGTTGAAGATCATTATCAGGTGTTTTAGTTGAAGAATCGGCTAGTAGGCATCGTGGGTGACTTCTGAGACTGCTATAGTGTCATGCACATCTGTGTGGTGTTATCGAATTGAGCAAACAATGACGTGGTTGGAAATATGACTATCGGCTTGCGTTGTGATGTGAGGGAAGGTCTGTGACAGCCCAACGATGCTAATATTGTCAATGCAATTTTCATCAAGGAGGGTCAAGTTTGGTGTTTTAGCTGGTAATGTCGTGTCTGGATTCATTTGAAGTTGGTGCTTATATTTTTGCAGAAGGAACCTACCATAATTCTAGGAATATCTTATTGCATGCATGTCGTTAGGCGTGTGTTGATTGGGAATAACACTGAAACGGTTTGAGGTTCCAGCCATTGTTCGTCGGCTTCAGACTAAGGATTCCATTTAATGGCGTTTGCTTCCAGGTGCTATTAACTACGTATCATATCCCTATTTATTGGTTAGCCTCCTTGAAGACTGCGATTGTGAAGAGTTCTTTCACGTATATTTCTGCTATGATATAAATTGGTGCATATGAATTTACTGGTGGATGTCTGGATAGAGACGATGTTGTTTTGAAACACTTGTCTTTTATATTACTGGTTTGATTGAGAGATTGTTCTTATCTTGTTAAGTATACGAAGCATAGTAACGAGAATCGCCATGAAGTCGCCGGAATCGCCAGTTTGGCAATTAGATTCAGGCCTGCCGATTTTTTATAAATCGGTGAATCTGATCGTCGATTTCATTTGGATGAATCGCATGAATAGTCAATTCAGCGATTCATCCAAAAAATTGCGTGAATCGCCAAAAATCGGTCACGCGGCTTGAAATAAAGTCAAGTCAAATTTTAAAAAACACTTATTTTTTTAATGTTTTTTTTTGTCTTTCCTCTTTGTTTTAACCCTAAAGGGACTTCTAATTGTTTAGCATGAGTAGAAGAGAGGAAAAGAGAGAGAGAAGAAGAGAAAAGAAAAACCACGAGTTTGCAACCAGCAAGAAGGAAGAGCACCAAAGAGATCAAAAATCTATTTGGGGAGGCCATAAGATTGCATTGGGAGCATTAAGGAGTCAATAGAAACACTCCTCAACTCATTTGCAAGAAGTGTTGATTTTTTTTTGTATGTTAGTGTATTATTTATTTTTTGTTAAATTTTTTTTAGTTTTCATTTGCAAATCTTGAATGTTTTTTAGTTTTACTAAATTGCAAAGTAGGCTTTGCTATTTTGTTTATTAGTTTCGAACTTTGAGGTTTTACTTGAATTTTCTTATTGCAGCAGCCTTAACTTTCATTTTCCACAATGGGTAAAAAAGATGAATGTTGGAAATATACCAAAGACTTTCCTGGACGAACAAAATTTCAAACGAAATGTATATTTTGTAAAGATATAAATTCTGGTGGCATTTATAGATTCAAATACCACATTGTTGCCATACCTGGACATGATGTTACAATTTGCACTAAACAAACTGCTGAGGTAAAACGCACTTGTATAGTGGCATTAGAAAAATATGAACAAGAGAAATTAAATAAGAAAAGGCAACTTGAAGGGCTAAGGGCTATTGGCTCCCATGCTCCCGCAGCCGCATCTGCATCGGCATTCGTAGGTTGTGTTGGACAGGGTTCTTCCAGGCCGCCTTTTCGTCCTAGTGCTAGTGCTCGTGCTAGTGTTGATGCTAGTGCTAATCGTTCTTATATTGAGACTGAGTCCAGCCTATTGCAGCCTAGAGTGTGGAAGAACAGATTGGATAGTTACTTTGTACCCCGCACTACTCTTGGCTCACAACCCACGCTTGAGGGCATGGGTTTGAACAAGGAGATTCATAATGCTGCCAGAAAAAAAATTTGCAAATTTTGGTACTTTTGCAACATTCCATTTATTGCAGCCAAGTAATTGATTCTTTTTTATTTGTTTTCTTTAAATTTAAAGTTAAATTTTAATTATATCTACTTGTTTAATCATAAATTCACTTTACATAATGATTTTTCATCTAAATTCCTAATAGAAATCTATTTGTGACAGGGCTCCTTATTGGCAAAACATGATAGATGCAGTTGCTATTTGTGGTCCGGGGTTTAAAGCCCCAGCTGAGGCTGAGTTAAGTGGATATCTCTTAAATGAAATGGTAGAGGATATGAAGGTGGAGCTTGAGTACCACCGAAAGGAGTGGATCAAAATGGGTTGCACCATCATGACTGATGGTTGGGTAGATAGGAGGAATAGAACACTCTTCAATTTTCCTTTTTCCTGTAGAGGTGATTGATCATTCTACTTTCCTACATCAATTGTGAATTGTGAATTGTGAATCGTGATTGAATAATTTAAATTTTGATTTGTTGATTGCTAATTTGTTGATAATCCATGATAATTCATTGTTTTGTAGGATATACCATGTTCCTCAAATCTATTGATGCTTCCGCTCATATCAAAAACGTCACATACTTATGTGAGGTTATTGAGGAATTCATAGCAGAGCTGGAGGAAGAAAATGTGGTGCAGGTGGTGACGGATAATGCAGCAAGTTATGTTGTTGCAAGTATACTTTTAACTTTTCAAGTTTTGAAAATAAATTTACTTGAACTTTTCTAATTCTAAGTTTCCTAACCTGTTTAAATCTCTAATTAATTTAAAATTGTTGTAGGTAAACTTTTGATGGAGAGGCACCCCACCATATTTTAGTCTCCTTGTGTGGCACATTGCCTTGACCTCATGTTGGAGGAAATTGGCAAGCTTGAGTGGGTCAAATCATGCGTAGAAAGGGCCAAAAATATATGCAAGTTCATCTACAATCATGCATTTGCCCTTCGCACAATGAGGGACTACACAGGAGGGAGGGAGTTAGCTCATCCAGGCATCACGAGGTTTGCCTAAAATTTCACCACAATGCAGTCCTTGTTGACATCAAGGGCAAAATTGAGGAGCATGTTTGTCTGGCGGGAGTGGACTACATCTTCCTATGCTATGACCACTGTAGGGGTAGATGTGGCGAATAGCATCTTTGATGAGGATGGTTTTTGGAAACCTGCTAAAGAAATCCTTGAGGTAAATTTCTTACAATTTAACATTTAGTATTTATTATTTTATTGTTTAATGATTTAGTTTTACTTTTAGTTTTATATTTAAGTTTTGACTCAAATGTTTTTTTTACATTATATAATAGTTACACCGCCCGGGGGACGGGGGGACGTCGGGATGGGGGGACAAGTTTCCGGGCAGGGGGGACAGAGGGGCCTCAATTTGGAGACGGCGGGGGGACGGCGGCGGGGGACGGGGGGGGGGGGAGGGGCGTATATACTATATACTATACATGTGGTACTTAAAATGCTAGTTATAAAAAAATGTATAACAATATAAGAGTAAGACATTTAGTGAAAGACTAAAGTAAACTATAATAAAACTAAATACTACATTGCATTGAAGTTTGAACATTGAACATGGAACAATAAGTTAAATAACATAGAAAATAGTCGAATCAGCAAATGGAAGAGTTCTATGAGTATCAATTTATCAAAGTTATGAGTATCAAAATTATGATTACATTGAGTAGCATGATATGATTATCAAAACAAGTACAAACTACAAAATGAAAATGCGAAGGCCCAAAATATAGTGAAGGAGGCTTCTTATCGTCCCTCGGGAGGTCGGCAAACTCATCATCACCAGAATTATCAGACTCTCCAAGGTCAAGAGCCCTGAAAGGAACACCAACCAGCCCTGCATCTGAAGCATCCTCATCCTCATCAATCTGTGATGGCTCCTCTGGCTCTACATCCCATCGTGCTGCTGGACTCTC
>MU217398.1:264393-307634 GCA_018584345.1 Thuja plicata | reverse complement strand
GCAAATGAAGCCCTATTTAGTTTTCTATCATTTTAACACAAGAAGTGGGCCCCACATTCCCTAGGGTTAAAAAACGACACACTTAGAAATTAAAAAATGTTGTCTTTTTTTTTTAAATTTGCTTTTTGAAAGTGCTTTGACGGGGGACGCCTGGAAGTTCCTGTTTGGGGTCGAGGGACGTCTGGAAGTCCCCGTTCCCAAAAGTGGGACGTCTGGAAGTTCCCGTCCCCAAAAGGGGGACGTGGGGACGTCCCCGCGTCCCCGATGATTGGTGGCTGAATGGTGGCGCCGCTGGGGACGCGGGAACGGCGTCCCCCCGTCCCGGGTGCGTTTGAGATTTGGGGGGGGGACGCGTCCCCGTGTTACTCTGCATTATATGCAAGTCACTAAGCCCCTCGTATCTCTCCTAGGAACTGCTGATGGGGAAATGCCCTCTATGGGCTACATATGTGAGGGCATGGATAGGGCCAAGGAGGCCATTAGAGCCCAGAATGCAGGAGTGCAGGAGAAGTATACCCCTATTGGGGAGATCATTGATAGGAGATGGCAGAATTAGCTCCACCGACCCATCCATGTAGCAGCTTATTATCTGAATCCAAAATTTCATTTCCGTCCTGACTTCCAGGCGGATGAGGAGGTTCTCACCGGCCTATATACAGTGATCCAGAGGTTGAGTAGTGATGAGGATATTGCAGCTGCAACCATTGAGCTAGACAAATTCAATAATAAATAAGGGCCAATTTTCTCTAGCGGGATGGCCATAGATGCTCGGACAACAATACAGCCAGGTAAATATAATATATTCTTGAATCTTAAGTTTATGGCTTATGGTCAATGGGACCTTGGTCTACTGGTGAAGTTAAATGGTTCACAAAGAGCCCACAAGGGATCAAGTCTTGCCAAGTGCAAGGCCCAACATCATAAGGGATGAAGCTGGGATCATGCCCCAGGCGAATTTGGCAACGTGGATGCTCCTCAGTCCTTGGCTCTAAGCTAAAGAGGCATGTGTGGGCCCGTATCGGGTTCCTAAACCCTCCATCAAAAAAAAAAAAAAGTTTATGGCTTATAAGTTGTGCATTTTAATTTTTTATTTTGTAATTTTAAAATTGTAAATGAGACTAATTGTTTTTGTTTTCCCTTATTTCGGATAGATGGTGGCAAATGTTTGGGCCCACAACCCCAAAACTTCAGAAAATTGCCATCCGTATTCTGAGTCAGCCAAGCAACGCTTCTGAATGTGAGCGCAGTTGGTCCATGTTCGAGCATATCCACTCGAAGAGGAGAAATAGGTGCAGAGGTTGAATGATCTTGTCTTTGTTCATTACAACCTTCGTCTTAGGATCAGACAGATTTTGGGCTCTGACTCCTCTCTGATCATTTTGGAGGAGATTGATCCAGAATCAAAGTCGCTCACTGAGGCTGTGGATCCGGTCTTCACTGAGGCAGACCATGAGTGGATTGACCAGGTAGATAGAGAGGCTGAGCTTATGGCCATGGCAGAGGAGGCGTCTAGAGCACGTTCAGGAACTGGCAGACGCACACGCGCACGCACAGACACAGGCCCTAGTGATGTTGTTCGTGAGGCCATCTTACATGCGGGGGCTATGGCTCAGCAATCCTCTAGGACCTACCTTAGATGCCTTTGTAGAGGGCACCAGCAGACAGGATATTCAGAGCCTGAGGCTGCGGTCGAGCTTGAGGATGATGATGAGGATGATGAGGATGATGATGAGGCTTAAGCTAAAGCCTTGTTTTTCATTTTGTTTATAGATACTGATAGACATACGTTTCATGGATCTTCATCTTACATAGTACATACATTTATGATTTGATGTCTTATGGATCTTCATCTTACATACATTCTATGATTTGACTCATTATGATCCTATGATTTCTATTTACTTCAACTACAATTTACATTTTACGTGTAACGTATGTGATGGATTTATCATTGATGTTCCTTGTTTATGTATGTTAGCTTCTATTTGATGATGTTATAGTGTGTTTAAGTTATATTCAATAAAGGGTGCATGAAATAAGTTTTAATTTGTTAACATCTCTAAATTTCAAGGGTTTTTTAAATTTGCCGATTCGATTCCGATTCATGACTGATTCATGATTTGATTCGGCCTTGCCGATTCCGATCCAAGAATCCGATTCTGATTCTCGTTACTATAATACGAAGTGTATCCTGTTTATCAATTGTTTATCTCCAAAATAACAAGAAGTTGCAAGTTGAACCTTGAATTCTAAACTAGTCCCTCCGTAGTTTGAATTTTGGAAATTCAAATAATCATAATTTAAACCTTAAGATTAGACTGTGACAGCTTGCTTCAGTTTATGATAAAAAAAAGTACAGTCAGATTCAACTCGGGATACTACAGGTAAGTTCCTTGAAGTGCAATTCGGGATCTTTATAGTCGAATCTTTCAACGAGCCTCTCAATGAAGTCTTGGTAGGAGGTGATTTTGGAATGTCCTAAAGTGATCATTCCATGGTGCCACCATTCGTGTGCTATCCCGTCTAAATGTAATGCCCCATATTTTATGGCTTCCTCCTCCTCCATTGGGTTTGGTTGTAGGTAAGTATCTAGCTTTTGTACCCAAGCTCTTGCTGATAGCTTTGCAGATCCGTCAAAGTAGGGTATACTTAGTATCCCCAACTTTCTTCTTTAATTCTGAAAATCTTGCCTTGTTACCTCTTCGGGGCATATACTTCAACCTTAGTCCGAGATATTTTTTAAAAGACATCTCGTTATGCATATCGCCTACTTCCCAATCTTGTTTGATTTGATCTTGAAACTGGGCAAAAGATAATTCGTTTTGAGTTGGTTCCATTGGTGGCGTAAAATTTGGTAATCCTGGTCTAGAGCTTTGTCTTTTGGGGGTCTGATTATGTGATTGTTATTCATAGTTCAGGCGATTCTCATGGCCTTGAGTCAGGGTGATTTGTTTGAGAACATCCATTAATTTTGTAAACTTACTTTGCAATTCCCTTTGTCATGAATTACTAGGTCTACCTTGCTTTCCTCACCCATTTCTATTTCTTTTTGTCCCTTCTTCCTCCTGTTATATGTTAAGAGGGTTTTTCTTAGTCACTTTAGGCAGGAAAGGTGGCTCTGATACCAATTGAAATGTCCTCTTTTTATATTAATTAGGACACTACTGGAATTACTAGATTCTTCTACAAATGTGTGCAAATGTAATATGAAATGATGCTTGACTGGTAATTTCAAATGCTATGCTAATGTAATTTTATATGACTGGTAATTCTAAATGCTAAAATGATTTAAAGGAACTAATGAATTGTAATACAATATGCAGCAATATGTAATGTATAATTCAATAACAATGTATTAATGTATGTAGGAAATGCAATGTATTATGGAGCAATCAATAGATAATGCAAAATGGAGATGGACAATATGTATATATTTACAATTGTAATTCCAATGCCACAATGGAATACAAGCTTACAAGGCTATGTCTGCAATAAGAGTGTGAATCTCAATGTGATTCTATGGCTGTCTCTGATACACCAATATGAATCATGCACATTCCCTGCTAGCCGTCTCTGATAAACAATAAATTATATGTTGTTGTTATAGGGATGATCACTGGTAGTGTGTCGTCTCTGATAATTTTTGTAGCGTATATGTAATCTGCTTATTTCCTTGAGTCATCTCTGATATGGAGATATGAATATGCTTTGTATGGTGTTGTCTCTGATATGACTGTTATGATGCTTGCACTTGGATATGACAAGGTTGCGTCAGCAACCGATAATGCTCAATGAGAGCGATAAGTCCACAAGGGAACAAGTATAATATTTATCCTTCATAGCCGATCGACATTGAATATATATAATATTTGAATGGGCACGGTGAACCGTTATATTCATTTGTTATGTTTGCTGCTTTGATTAATTAACATCAATAAGTGGATTGGTTATTGTGAACCGATAATGCAATATGATTAAGATTAATAGTATGGAATGATAAAATGATCAAATGTCGATAAGTATGCATTGATGTAGACATTTTAATTACTCATTTTACTCCTTTTAAGTTGGTTTATGGAAACTCTGGATCCATGCCTATTGAGTTTCACCATAAGACTCTCAAAATGGTGTTGTGAAGTGCAGACTTCCTATACTCATCCAATCCATTAAGCTATAATCATGAATTACTCGTTTATCCATAAATCGGCAGTGACGCCCGATTATGGATCAATAATACCATCTCTGAATATGAATACTGAAGCATGTTGATGTATGGATATATCCATACATGTTAGAATGATCAGATGAAAGATCATTGTACCATGTATGTATATATTCATAAACATGAATGTCATCATAGATATATATATCAGTGATCCCCACATGGTATGTTGATGCATGATGTAGCCATGTAGATGTGCATGTATGCATGTATGTGTATGCCCATGTATGTATGTGCGTATATGCATGTGTACATGTGTATGAATGAGTATGTATATGCATGTGTATATATGTGGATATGTGTATGTATACGAGTATGCATGTATATAGGTATATAGATGAATGGGTATATATGTGCATGTATGGATGCTCATGTGTGCGGTCATGCATCATGAATGAGTGTATTATCGAAATGTTTCTAAGAATGCAAATGTAATGAGGAGGTAACTACTATGCAGGAACTATATGTACATGACAAGGTAAGTTTTATTTCCTTGCCTCATTATTTACATGTTATGTTCTTGATTTTAAAATTTAAGGGATATCAAAACAATTTTTTCACACAATTTTGTTGAAGACGCCATGATTTTGTGAAAAAATCATCAAAAACCTTTATTTTGAGGAAAAGGGGAAAAAACCCTCATTTCTTTTTTTTAATCTCAAAAAACCAGCAACCCTACAATAAAGAAAACTGAGATTTTTTTAAATCGAGGAAAAAATCCTTCTACAAAACATCACGATTTTTGTGGGAAAAACCGAGCAAAAACTAGAAAAGAAATAGAAAGTCTACATGATTTTTTTCCAAAAAAAATCGAAAAAACCCATCATGATTTTTGTGGAACAAAATCATTAAACCCATCATGATTTTTTGTTCAAAAAACTCATGATTTTTTTCGGAAAAAAACCGGAGAACCCACCATCCATATTTTTGTGGGAAAAAAAAGAAAACTGTCATGAACCATAATTTACGCATGTACAAACATATTAATACTTATATATATTTTGAATACCATCATAGACATATTGATCATGTACCATCAATATTAAAAATAACAATAATTAATCTATGAAACTAATTAATAATGTATTATTAAGAATAATTAATATTATTAATCAATATTAATATTAACATAATCAATTAATCAATATATAATTAATATCAATATTAGTATTGATAATATCTATCTATATATTTAATAAATCAATATAAATTAACTATTTCATATTATCCATATTATTAATATTATCCACATTAATAACATTAACCATATTTGATTGACTTCAGTAATAGTCGATTCTAAATGGATGATAATTGTAACGAGTCAACAGTCGACATCACTAACAAACAAAGGTAAATAAATTAATACTAATAGCCAACAACCATATTGATTAAACTATTGTAAACCATGAAGCGACGTGAGAGGAAGGTTGCATCTCCTAGATAATATATATATATAATTTATAAATAAAGGAAAATCGTCACCGCCAAAATCACCGAACAAGGGATTTAGGGGAGTCTGCGGGAGATCAGAGCATAGCATTATTTGATATCATTATATCATGGAGCCAATATCAGGAAAACCGCTTGAGACATTAATATTTATAATAACCCATTCCTTAACATATTGAATAGTAGAAAGTACCTTCTATACATAGGCAAAAGGAAGAAAATATTTACTATATCAAAGAGGGAATACCAGACAGTGATGCAAGAGCATTGTATATATATTTACAAGACTCGAACAGGAAGAAGAGTGTATAAAATGATACACTCAGAGCTGACAATACAACAACAGACAATAAGAATGAAGTCTCAAAAAAGCCGCTATTGTAGACTCTATTAAATTCAGTATTACTTCTATATGGGCCGCAATTTAGAGGAAATATAAATTATGGAATATATGAACTGGGATAATATATATATATATATATATATATATATATATATTAAGATAGTTTAAACATATACAATTAGCATGAGGTATCAGATACTTAAGTATTTACTCGCAACCCCCATAACATATACAGTTACAAAATTGGGGGAGTGAGACAGAGTTTACTGCATACTATATTATGAACAGTATAAAAGACCGCCTATACTGGACTAAACTATTATGTTCATCGAGTTTACAAAAAAGAAGGTATATGCCCATAATATTCAAACTTATGGTCTTTAGTCCCAACCATCATTCTGGCTGCTATTATCCCTTGAGACCCATGATCTTTCATACTGATTTTCATACAGGGTATTCCCCTGTTCTTGGTCTGTTTCTGGATCTGGCACTGGATAATCTTCCTGTTCATTCTGAGTGCCTGCAGTGTCCACCTGAAGTCTAGTAACCGTCTATTCTTTATTCAGGAGCCTGTTCAAGTCTTCTACTTCAGAGGGTGCCAGAAAGCTTTGATGATCAGCAATGTACTGTGCAGCTTGAACTTCGTCCTTGTGAATCATTAGGCTGCCCTCTTTCATCAGCATCATAAACTTGCTTTTGGGTATGTTGAGCACCATGGATACCTGTGTCATGATATAAAAGTGTGTGAGTTTAAGATTAAACTCAGTAGGATTCCTCCTCTCCATTTGGAAAATCTCTTTGTTCCGGTCCTTCCAAAGCACCCACAAAATCTCACATGTCAGTGTAAACCAGAAATAATTAAGTTTGGAATCAAACAATTCAACATATCCTGCAAGAATTTCACACCAAGTGATACTAGATTTGCAATTCCAAAGACACGATGAACCAAGAAAAATGGACCAGACTTTGAGTGCATAAAGGCATTCAAAAAAAAGGTGTTCAAATGTTTTGACAGAGTTACACAAGCTGCAGATGACAGGGGATAAACCAATGGATGGCAAAACTTGGCCCACAGCAAGTTTTTTGATCAAAACCAACCATCTAAAGTAAAGTTTTTTGGGTTCAACTTTGCCTTTCCAAACATAATCAAAGAACAAAAACCAACTGGAAAAGGGATTAATATGCCCCCAACACTGAGCCACCCGTGTGATGATAGAGGGTTCCTTCTTAAGAATGTGATACAATTGTTTAGAGGTAGAATTAGATAATAGAGTAACATCATTCCATTTACACTTCTTGAGGTATGTTTCTGAGTCAATTAGTTCCCTTTAACTTCTCCATTTACTGCTTTTTTTATTAGAGTATATGTTTTCTTTTGGGAAGCCGGGATACTGAATCTTGAACTAATGTATTCCCAAGTCCCTAGGTGCCCATCCACCAAAATGTCCTACAGATTTGAGATACCTTTCAGATTCCAACTTTTGGCAGAGCAACTTTGAGTAAGAGCCAGTGGTTTCCCATTATAACACAACCCCCACCAAACTGATCTGTCTATAACTGCATAGAAGGGAGGACCCCCAATAGCCCCCCTTTCTTAAATACCTTGTCTCACCTGAGTCCATGCTTTCCAGAAGGACTGGAATACTTTTGAGCCAAATAGTCTCATTTTGTACTCTCCCAAGATCTTGTCACATATTGGGATATCTTTCCACTGCTTCCCTTTTCTGATACTTGATCTCTCAATATTATTCTTGATAAGTATTTTCCATGGCTCATTGCCCCATAGAGCTTTAATAATCCATTTGGCTGCCAAAGCAGCCCCATAAACTTTGATATCCTTCAGCCCCAGCCCACCATGTTTCCTCTCCTGGCAGCACCATTCCCATTTCACACAGTGTCTCTTTCTGTTCCCTTTACCATCTGACCAGAGGAAATCTCTCAGGATCTTTTCTAACATATTAGTTTGGGTATTGGCAAACATCCATGTCGATGCATAGTATATATGATGGGCAGCTAGTACTTTTTGAACAACTTGCATCCTCCCAACAATGGAGAGTGTCTGAGTCTGCCATTTGATGTGTTTCATGTTAATCTTGTCATATATCCAGTCCCACATGTTCCCAAAGTTCGGTTCCACAGAAAATGGTATCCCTAGGTATCTAACAATTCTGTTCAAACCAGCCCACTGCCACCCTTTACCATCTAACCAGTCAGGGGGCTCATTAGCCCATCCTAATACTGTGGATTTATGAGGAGAGATTCTAGAACCAGAGGCTTTGCAAAAGAAGTTTATCCTTTCTATAGCAAGGTCAAAATTGTTCTCTGTCAATCCTAGAAAGACTGTTGTATCATCTGCATATTGTATATTAATAAGTTCTTCACTGTTGGGGAGAGAGATGCCTTTGATTGGGGGGCCCATATTTTGAGCTCTTAGTATGTAGTACATAGCCTCAGCAGCAATAACAAATAGGGAGGGTGCTATTGGGCATCCTTGCCTAATAGATCTCTAAAGGTTAATTGGATCAGATAATTCCCCATTAACATCAATGGTCGTGGATGCATCTTGGAAGAGGATGTTGATCCATTTACAGTAGATTTCTGGAAACCCAAAAGCTCTTAACATTCCAAGTACAAAGTTCCATTCAACTCTATCATAAGCTTTTTCAAAATCCAGTAGCACCATAGCAACCTCCTGACCTTCTGACTTGGCCCAGTGCATTGCCTTCCAACTTGTGACAAGATTCTCCAAAATGTATCTCCCTTGAATAAATTCGGTCTGTGTGTATGATATGAATCTTCCCAGAAGGGGGGCAATTCTCTTGGCTAGGATTTTGGCAAGTATTTTATAGGAGAGATTCAAAAGGGTGATAGGTCTCCAGTATTTCACTTGTGCCTTGTCCCCTGCTTTTGGTAGGAGCTTAACCACTCCCATGTTGATGTTCTTACCTAGTGATCCTTTAATGAATGCATCTTCATATACTCTTAGGAGCTCTGTCCCCACCCATGTCTTGTTTTTCTTGTAAAATTCAGCCGGGAGCCCATCAAGTCCTGGTGCTTTGCCATTAGCAAAGGAATCTATGGTTGCAGAAATCTCTTCAAGGGAAAGAGGTTTGCTGAGAACTACACTATCAACTTGAGTGAGCTGCTTGGGTATTATATCTAGACACAGTTCAAGGGCCCTTTGACTGTCGGTGGAGACCTCTGAGGTGAACAGTTCATTGTAAAACTGTTGAAAAGTATTCCTTATGATCTCAGGGTCATCGGTGAGGGAATCCCCCATTTGAATTTCTTTGATCATCTCTCTCTTGTGCTTAGCTCTGATAATATTGAAGTAGCCCGAGCCTTTATCACCTTCATTCATTCAGTTCATCCTGGCTCTTATCTTCTGCCCCTGTGTCTTGTATCTCTGTATGAGTCTTAAATTGTGTTTAGTACAGGCTAGGTGTGTTTCCAAAAGGGTGTCGTTGCCTCTACTCTGCAATCCTCTCTCTATCTCATTCAGCCTATTCTGCCAGAAGGATTCTTCTCTGTTTCTGTCCATAGCAAGTTTCTTACCAATGACTTGAAATATGCTCTTCCATGCATTTACTAATTTATCCCAAAGTGTTATTGCATCATCTAATGGGTTACAAAGCTTGGTTAAGAAGGTGACCATTTCAATGGCCTCTCTATTGTCCTCATCATCTAGCAATGATATATTGAGTTTAAAGGGATTACTTCTCTTTTTAACATCTCCACATACTGCATTTCTTTCAAGTTTGATACAAGATTGAATGGGTGAATGGTCAGATATCGATGCCGAGTATACTACAACTGGAGCATGACTGCCTTCTGTAGTAAATGAGAATGCAAATGCATCTCCATAGAATCTATCGAGTCTACAGTAGACTCTATGTTTACCTTTCTGGTTATTACACCATGTAAACCAAATATCAGTAAATTGGCCATGCATTTGTTCCATGGGATCGATAAGGTTGAATTTCCTTTTAAACTTATGCCAGAAGAACAACTCATTACCTTTCCATCCATGAGGCACACCTCCCATCTTGTCTTCCTTATGCTCTACCATGTTAAAGTCCCCTACAAAGACCCAAGGTTGTCTAGGTAGATTCATAGAACACCATTCCCAAAGATCTGCCCTCTCTCTGTAGCAATTAGCTGCATAAATGTTACAAATCCCAAACAGTTTTCCCCCACATTTGATGGTCACCCAGATGACCCTCTGGCAGGGAGAACATCCATGGTTAACTATCTGCTCTTCCCATTTAGGGTTGATGAGGATAGCCACTCCTCCTTTGCCTCTTTCATGGTTAGAGTGAAAACCAATAGCTCTGTCCCACAGAAATTTGAGAATAGTGTGGGCTTGGAACCCTACTACTTTGATCTCTTGCAAGCAAATGACATCTTTATGAACCAATTGATTACACCACCTTCTCACAGTATACTTCCTATCAGGCATTTCTAACCCTCGAACATTCCAGCTATGGATGTACATCATGGGTAACTACTTTGGTGAGGGTTTGGTGCTTTTGCACAACCTATTGAAACAATCTGGAAGATTTTTCTTTCCTTTGTTGTTATTAGACAGGGAGTTCCTTTCTCTTGTTTTTCTTTTCTTTCTAATCACTTCAGTGAATTGCACTTTATTAAATGCAACAATTTGCATTGACTCAGGAGAACCAACATATTCCATAGAGGGGGGTTGTTTGTCTTTATTGATCTGCTTAATTTTCTCAGCTTTTTCATTAATAGAGGCAATGGCTAACTGTTGGGCATTCAACTTGGTGAGGGTTGTATTACAATTGGGGGTACCAGTGTCAGCACCATTCGATGGATGAGAATCTAGGGTACCGGGACTTTTGTCCTCTGAGATACCATGAGCATGAACCACTACGAACTCTTCATCAAATAAAGGATTCGCTAACGTTACAAATTTATTATTGTCCATTTGTCCAATCTGAATATTCTTAATCCCGGCAGTATTTTGGTTTTTACTTTTGGGTATGACCTTATCTGTATTAGAGAAAGCCTTATCAGTTTTAGCTTGGCTAGTCTTCCCTATTAAATTTCCATCAGAGTATTTATCACCACCCTTTACACTTTTATTCATCTCGGGGTTAGACCTTGTATCAGTTTTATCTCTCTGCATATTTTTAATGGTCGGGCATTCTCTCTTATTATGACCGTTGCATTTGCAGTGGAAGCAAGCACTAAGGTTTCCTAACAAAGAAATACCCCAACAGAATTGCTCTCCTTCGAAGTTGAGGGAAATACATTACGGGAAATCAATCTCTGGTGTTAAAGCAACTAGAACTCTTGCATTAAGATGAGAGAGAGTGACTCTGGCTTGCTCAACCTGCAAGACCGAGCCAAGAGGTTTCAAAATCTGGGCTATGAATGGCCAGAATTCAACATTAAGGTTCTTAATTTCCACCCAATTAGGTGAAGACTTAGCAATTACTTGTTCAAAATTGCCTTTCGGCGACCATGGGTAAGCCCTAAACATGGAGCGACCCACATTCCAAAATTTCTTTTCCAAAACTCTCTCTTGCATAGCGTGGTTTTTAAGAAAAACGACATACAGACCCTTTTGAATCATCCTGCAATAGGTGACATGGATACCAAGTTTTCTGCCCCAAATAGAGGCCAGCCATTCATCAAAGAACTTACAGGAGGGCATTGCATCTTTATCTAAACAAACAAAGAATAAAGCAATACTTTTAAGCCTATTCTATTCAGATTTTATAGCACTAACCATTTCTTCGTTAGGCGAAAGGGAGAGATTCTTCAAACCCAGAGGAGGAGACCTACCAGAATCTCCTGCGCATTCACTAGGTTCGGCATCTCCTCCGCCGGCTCGTCCACTTCCATTGGTTGAGGCCCATCCCACATCTCCATGCTTGGCGTCCACCACCTTTCTGTTGAAAACCCCTTGAAAAACTGCACTATCTGAGAAGGTTGGAGTAATATTGGCCACCACTTGCTTATAAGAGAGCTTCTCGTTCGATTTCTCGGAATTACCATCAACTGCGGGTTTAATGCTCGCTTCATTAATGTTACTCTCTGCTTCGGCCATAATGACCTCAGGATCAACCTGAAGGGATTCTCCCTCATGAGTCGACCCTCCAATCACACGCGCGACCCAGATTAGAAGCACAAAGACCCCAAATACAGAGGCAGAAGAGCGAGGGCACAATTATAACACAACACATAACAAAAGAAAACTACAGCGAAAAAAAAAGCACGCAAAGTACACAAGAAATGACTCAGGCAATAATCAATTGGACACGGAGCACATTAACAACACAAAACAATCACGCAAACGTCATCCTCGATCGGGACACCAGGTTGCAGAGCCATCCTATCCCTTCCTTCCACCCTATATATATATATATATATATATATATATATATATATATATATATATATATATATTCTCATGATTATGAGAACAATAAGAATAATAGAGATTATTTTCAGATAAACACATATATGTGTATTCATATATACATATATATATATATATGTAAAAATACATACATAAATATATATCGTTAATAATAGACAATCAAAGATATGACAAATAATCAGATATGAGATTTCATATATAAATATATATATATATATATATGGATGAAATCAGAATTATATATTAGTTAAATTATTTGTGATACTCATAAGCTATTAATATTCACGTAGCTAATTCCTTACTCATTCGCTAATACAACTAAGCGGGTAGGGAGTTTGCAAGAGGAGAGGAGTAATTCGATCACATTGAGGCAATAGATCCCAAAACGGGTGTGAACCATGAGGGAGCCTCTTGTAGATTGTTTCCATCCCAAGTGCAGTAATTCTACCATCCGCCTTAGGGTTGGTGATTAAGAGGAGTAAGGAATTGAGGCTTAAATATGTGTTGTTTCTAAATATGATTTAAATGCATAATGAAATATGATAATTATTGGCAACAGGCATTCTCTTAGTATGAAACATTACAAGTTGTCATCCCCAAGAGCAATTCAAACCATAATTGGGAATCCTACAGTAAATCAAGAAAGATCCCAAAAAGAGAACATTACAAAAACCCTCCCTACACAAGCAAACGTGAAAACCATTGAACGCGGCAAACAAAACCTCCAAAAAATCCAGTTCTAATATAGAAAACCCTCGCACTCAATAAAAAACCTTTGAAATCTGCAAAGAAAACCTTTGAAATCTTCAAAGATTTGCAATTTCAAAAACCCTCGTTTTTTAAACCTTTGATTTTTATTAAAACAAACTGGAAAAAAAAACTTCTAAATATTTCTAGGATTCTACACAAACTTCTGGAAATTCAATTTCAGATATGAAACTAAAACTAACCTTTGGGCTTTGATACCATATATGATAATTGATTAATTGAATGAGTAATTACAAAGGAGGTGAAGGCTTCTTAAATAAGGAAATACAAAGACAATGTTTCTAGGAGAAGCAATTGTTAATGAAGAACTGAAATAGAAATATACTAAACTATCTAGCTGACTAGGTACATTAAGTGACCATATACATCTGAAGATACATAAAGTGGCCAAATACATTAAGTGACTTAAATGACCATTATAAAGTAAATAATACAATATTATTCTAATAAGTTTGAATGTAAATGGTGGCTCACACAAAGAAATGGTGGAATCATTAGAAAAATGCCAACATAGATAATGAACTTGTATACAACAAAAAACACACCAAATCAACTAGATAGATGGAGAAATAAAGTATTCTTCATTATCACAACATGATGTACAAAGCCTCAAACATGATGGGCATGGAATCATAGACATCAATAATGATTAACATGTCTCAAATCCACATATTTAATACTTTTTGAGAGAGGATAATAATTGGAACAACCATCCCTATTCAAAACAAGTCATTCTTCAAAATACTGAACAATTCAATAATCTATGAAAATGGGAAAAATAATTAACGAGAAAGACGAAAGAATAGATATGATGCTATATAAGAAACAAAGTAGTTGTCCACACAGCCACCCTTTAATATGTTGGAATGTTTAAACAATTTAATTTTGTATTCATATAGTTATGCCATCTAAGCATTCTAAATATAACACAGGCTTCATATATAATTAAGGTTGATTTTACATGAAACTGGGCATGAATAAGAAATAATTAAGTCATCCAATAAAACAGAACTCACCAGGCTTCTTGGGCTCTACTTTTATTTCAGCTGCTCCAATTTTGTCTTCGACTGCTACTGATTTTTCTTCAGCTGCTCCATTGACCTGTGTCGATTGGGTAGTTACTTCACTTGCAGACACATCAACCGTCTGTGCTGATGGAAAACGAGTTTCAGGAGGAACTGGAAATGGTGGAATGGGAAATCCAGATCCTGCAGGCATAGCCATACCACCAAACTGGCTTCCACCTGGAGTTGCCTGTCCCGTGATGTTTTTAACAAATTGCTGCATTGCATATCTCTGAATAAACATGTACATAACATTCAATATTTAGGAATGAAGAATCGAGTTAACAAAAATTTAATATTCATGATTTTCTGAAACAAGAAAGTTAATTTAAAAATTCAGAAACTTCTGATTAAACATGTCACAGTAATGAAACTTAAAAAAAAAAAGAATACTTGAGATATCCTCACTTTGTGAACCAGATTCTATTATACAAAACAAGCTTCTAGTAAAAAATAAGAATACTAACAAATTGTGTTTTCCTCTTTATATACAAACATTTGTCTAGGAAAAATGAAGATGAACAAACAAAAGTGGCCAACTAGCTTTTTCAATATAAGCCTTTACACAACCAAGATCACAAGACATATCAAACCACAAATTTTAAAATTTAATGTCAATGATCATGCATCACAATAGTGCCCAGCAACAGAATATAATTATACCATATAAAGCACAAAAATTAATTGACAATAAATACCCAGAAATTGTATATTTAGTCACACTGTTTATCTACTTAAAAACAATGCTCATAAAGCCATGCTAACTATGTTTCTTGACTGTTTAACCAATGTTTTTTCCTGCATCTTTAACATGCTGCTGGCACAGCAAGTAAAGCCCACAGATTTATCAAAGCTCAGGAAAACTCAGCTTTGAAACCCATGGGAGTAAACTGTGCAAATACTGGGCAAGTTTGCAAACTATAAACTATCTATGGATCAACACTATATGATGGCTTTCAAACAGCTTTCATCAGGTAGCAATTCTAATCCCAAAAAAATTGGACTGAACCCAACAATGAACTATGGATATCTTTTGTATTGTTGCCAATATCAGTTTTCAAACTGTAGATGCACAAAAGACAAAGTAGCTAAGTTCTTTAGTAATCTAAATTGTGTGAATTCTTGAAATATAATGCCTAAGAGTTATACACTGTCAATCGGATCGTTCTCGGGAACTCGCTGAACGGGTGTCCTTCACTCCAAGCAACTGAGCCAGCGGAGGAAGAATTGCAATACTACTCATTGGAGGCATATGCTTCAAGGATGGTCTTTGATCCATATGACCAGATAAGGAAGGCTTATGGGATAGGTACAAGCACAAGGTACATTTGGAGGATTACTGGGCAAATGTTGCAGATGATTTTGAAACAAGGTAGAGAATGCGTTCTTGATTGTCAATGGAAATTATTAGAACCTGTAAGTGGTTATCCATCCCAGACCAACTTGCGGATGAGGGAAAACATATTCAAGATCATTATGAAGAAATAAAAGATAAGTCCCTTCCTTCCATCAATTGGCTGGGAGCAGAAGAAGCTGACTTGGATGAATTGATGAGACCAATGAAAGCATTCACACGTAAATGGGTAGACCAACAAATGGATAAATCGAAAAGAAAGAAAAATCCCTTGGCTTTCAATTCGACGAATGATGTGGAAGAGCCCGAAGAATAATCATCTGGAGAACCACAAGAAATTAATATCGAAAGAGAAAGGAGTAGGCACGATAGTGGTAGTAATAGAAAAGGCAAAGACAGTGACATGCCTTCGCAAATGAAGGGAATGAAGAGAAAAGAAGTTCCAAATCAAGAACCACCACAAAAGCGGCAGAAGTCGAGGGTCGCTCATTCAGCAGCTAGTACTTCTTCAATGCAAAAGAATGTAACATCTACCGCAAATAATGAAGCAAATGAATTTGTGGTAGTTAGAGGTTGCCAAGGTCGAAGTACAAGTAAATCTCCTATCCAACAACAAAACCAAGAAGGAGATTCTCTTCCTCAAAGTGTAGAAGATCTTCCTGATGAGCAACAAAATGTGATTCCAATTGAAGAAATTCATGAAGATGCTAACATGGGTTTCCCAGAGGAAAATTTCAATGAGGAGATGATCATAGCAGCCCAAGAGCCTCAAAACAATGAAAATCTAGATGATGACATTGGAGAATGCACTGCATCGGAATGGTTAAGAGATAGGATGAAGAAGGAGATAACAGAAAGTTGACCAGCTGATGATTTGGAAGGATTTTTCGAAAGAATTGGGGAGACTAAGGAAAAGAGGCCAGCAAGGAAGTTCTCCAAGATCACAAACGAAAGTTTGGGTTCTCGTTGATGCGGGAGCATCCTAGGATTCTAGGCAATCCTGTATCAAACAAAAAAATATGTTTGTTTTTGAGTTTGGTAGCTTAGAGGAGTCCTCGGTTGCTCGGTTTCCTGTTGATCGGTGGTTGGTCGACTCGGTGGTGTTCTGCTCGATGGTGTTGCTCGGTACTCGGTCACTTCTGGTGACTCAGTTACTGTTGGTGACTCGGTGATTTGTGCTTTTTGCTCGGTTGTTTAACGAGTGGGGTTTGGTTGGCTCGGTGGCTTCACCGACTTGTTTCTTGTGGCTCGGTTTTATTGCTCACCGAGTGGTCTGTCTTTTGGTGTTCTTGCTCACCGACTGGGTTTAGTTTGTTAAATCTCGACGCCGACCTTGCGTATTTAATTTGGATCGCGGCATTTAATATGGATCTCTCGTTGGGGATTGTGTGGACCTGGGTCGTTGGCTTCTCCAGTGTTAGATTTTGTGGATCTTATAGGCCGACCTGTTGGTTGCCTCTTGTATTTAAGTTGTATTTTGTCCTTAGCTTTGGGCATGAGATTTGGGGAGGGAATCTGAGTGTTGGATCGGAGAAAGTTGGGATAAAGAGTTGTATGTTTTGGCAGAAGGTAAATGGCCTGATGCTTGCAGAAGATCCGTGGTAGATCTTAGAGTTATTCTTTGTAATTGGTCGTAACCAGGAAGACCTTACAGCCCGGCATGTTGAATGTAATTGATTCTCTGTGATAATATAAAGCTGAATGTTGATTATATTTCTGTGTGATTGGTTGTTTCCGCTGTTATGGTTGTTGGCTGCAAATTTGGACAATCCTTCATTGGATCCTCCGAGCTTGACTGCATAAGATGGTATCAGAGCTGAGTTTCAATAGCTGGAGGAGTTAGATTTTTACTGGAGTTTGGTGGAGCGAAGATGCCTCCAAAGAAAACCCACAAGATCACAAAAGAAGAACCTAAGGAGGAGTTCAATCTTGAAGATTTCAGAGCTTTGCAAAACCAAGTGCAAGATCTGCAAGAGGAGTTGCAAATAAAGAATGCATCTAAAGAACACCGAGATAATGGTGAAGAATCTGAAGAAGAAGATCATTTCGAAGAAGCTGTAGAAGATGGCAGAGTTCCAGAGGAGGCTAGATTTCTAAGAGTTGTCTCTAAAATTGGGAAAAGACCTAAGATCAAAGTTTCTACATTTATTGGAAGCCTTAGGCCAGAAGAATTGATCGATTGGATAAATGAGATGGATGAATACTTTGAGTATGAAGAAGTAGAAGATCCTGATAGAGTTCGATTTGCAAAGACAAAGCCTAAAGGTCATGCAAACATATGGTGGAGAGAAGTTCAATTGGAAAGAAGTCGATGAGGTAAAGACAAGATCATCAGATGGAACCGAATGGTTGAAAAGCTAAAGAAGCAATTCATTACGGTGGATTATGAATTGGAGATGTTCAAGAAGATGTAAGGTTTGAGGCAGGCAAACAAATCGGTGCAAGAGTATACCGAGGAGTTTTATAGGATCCTGATTAGGACTGGTCATTCGAAAGCTGACAAGTTGCTCGGTATATCTATGGCTTGAGACCTAGTATTCAGGAAGAGTTACTGTTCGGATGACCACAATAAGAGAGACTTATTAGATGGCATTGAAGATTGAGGAGAAGCTAAGCAAGAAGTTTGAGGGAAGACAGAATAACAGAAACCGAGGTGGTAAGACTGATGAAACACCTGCTAAGAGTAAGGTGGTGGAGAATCCTAAGCAAACCGAGGTAGGATCTAGCAGTAGTCAAACAACTAAGGATTACAATCGTGGGTATGGAAGAAGAGGAAGAAGTGATTTCTTCGGTACTTGTTTTCAGTGTGGTGAGAAGGGTCATAGAGCTTTTTCTTGTCCTCAAAGGAAGTTTACCCTAACTACCGAGGAAAGTTCAATGAATATTGCAGAAGAAGGTGAAGTTACGATCACTAGAAGGTTGGCTGCATGTATTAATGAACCAGTGCAGAGAAGAAATTTGTTCAGAACCAGATGTAAGTGCAAGGACAAGGTATGTAATGTCATAATTGATGGTGTCAGTTCTGAGAAATTTGTTTCAGAAGAGATGGTTAGTAAGTTGAATTTGGGAAGAAGGAAACATCCTAATCCTTATCAGATTAGTTGGATACAAGATGTGTCTAAGGTTAGGGTTGAGGAGCAATGTCTTGTTAATTTTAAGATTGGATCTTATTACGATGAGATATTATGTGATGTGTTGCCTATGGATGCTTGTCACCTATTGCTCGGTAGACCTTGGCAATATGACAGACATGTTATGTTTGATGGTCGTGCAAATACCTATGTTGTAAGGCGGGGTGGATCCAAGCATAAACTGATACCTTTGCAGGGAGCAAGGACTAAGGGATGTGGAGTTATCAGATGTTGTCCGAATGACAGTGGCAAACATGAGGAGAAGAGAGTTGATGAACCTATTCCTATGGATAACATGCAAGAGAGTTTGAAGGGAAAAGAGAATGACATCTCTGAGGAACTTGTAGAGATTAAGAAAAAAATGGCATTTTTGACTAAGATGGTGCAGTAGATGTTGACACTAGTGACACAGAGAGATGCAGATGACACTGAGTTGATTAGTAAGTCTGGTGAGGAGGTTCACTGAAATATTGATGGTATCAGAAGTGCATTAAAAGAGCAGAAGAAGACACAGGATGGTCGAAGTTAGTTACTGTCGGTGGCAAACAAGAGATCTGAGAAAGGTGTAGGGCATATGAACTTGTCGAATGGGACAATGGACAGAGTGAAGACAGCATGGAATGAAGGAAAAAAGGAGATATGGGTTAAGAACAAGTATGGAATACCTGTTATGATTCCCTTAAGATGTTCATGATTTCCTTTATGCCAACATCTTCTTTACCTGGGGGGGTGTCTGATGCAGGAGCATCCTAGGATTCTTGGCAATCCTGTATCAAACAAAAAAATATGTTTGTTTTTGGAGTTTGGTAGCTTAGAGGAGTCCTCGGTTGAGTACTCGGTTTCTTGTTGATCAGTGGTTGGTCGACTCGGTGACTAAGCTCGGTGGTGTTCTGCTTGGTGGTGTTGCTCGGTACTCGGTCACTTCTGGTGACTCGGTGATTTGTGCTTCCTGCTCGGTTGTTTCACCAAGTGGGGTTTGGTTGGCTCAGTGGCTTCATCGACTAGTTTCTTGTGGCTCGGTTTTATTGCTCACTGAGTGGTCTGTCTTTCGGTGTTCTTGCTCACCAACTGGGTTTATTTGTTAAATCTCAAGGCCGACCTTGTGTATTTAATTTGGGTCGCAGTATATCTCTCATTGGGGATTGTGAGGACCTAAATCTGGGTCGTTGGCTTCTCCAATGTTAGATTTTATGGATCTTATAGGTCGACCTGTTGGTTTCCTCTTGTATTTAAGTTGTATTATGTTCTTAGCTTTGGGCATGAGATTTGAGGAGGGAATCTGAGTGTTGGATCGGAGAAAGTTGGGATAAAGAGTTGTATGTTTTGGCAAAAGGTAAATGGCCTGATGCTTGCAGAAGATCCATGGTAGATCTTAGAGTTATTCTTTGTAATTGGCCGTAACGGGGAAGGCCTTACAGCCCGGCATGTTGAATGTAATTGATTCTCTGTGATAATATAAAGCTGAATGTTGATTATATTTCTGTGTGATTGATTGTTTCCATTGTTATGGTTGTTCGCTGCAAGTTTGGACAATCCTTCATTGGATCCTCCGAGCTTGACTACATCACTCGCACAATGCAAGGTGTTGTTCCAAAGGTTGACAAAGCAAGAGACAACATCCTTCCACAAGATTATGACATTATGGCTTTTGACTTGGGACCAACAACAAAGTAACAAGAAGTTGAAGAACTCGATGAATCTGTCAACACCATCAGAGAGAGACTGAACAAAGAGGTTGAAAAGAAGAATCAGCTCAAAGAAGAGAATAGGCAATTGAAAGTGTATGTTCGACATTTGATAAATCCAATCCAACAAGCCAAGCAAGAATTTGTTCCTCCCATTGCACTCTCGAGAGAATCAGTGGATGAATTTGAGGGAATGAAGTTAATAGCACAAGTGACAAAGAAGTGGATTGAAGATGTTTTCGAACGTGCAAACGAGTTCATTGAGGGATTTGTGCAAACCTACAAGATGATGGTTTCCTTTCAGGATAGGATAGAATTCAAGTATTGCTTGAGTCGTGCCAAGAATTCCATCCTATCAAGGAGAAGACTATCCCCTATTTGCAAGTATTGATGGACATTCCCAAGCAAATGTTAGTGGAAGGTAATGTAATGGAGGCAAGAGAAGCAGCTGATTTTTGTGGGTGGCATCATGCATTGTTGATGAGAAAAGAAGTTTTTGAGAAAGTGAAGTGCGATTGCCAAGAGTTGAAGGAGACAGTTCAAGAAATTCAAAATGAGATACTCACTTATGTGGGAACGATGTTCAAACAAGGATTGGAAGATGATGACAATATGAATGTGGAACAATTGACGAAAATAATGAAGGCTACTTACTTTAAAGATGCAAATCCAATTTTGCAAGATCATTTGAAGGATGCTTTGACATTTGCAAATTTCATAGCTATTAGCAAAGATAGACAATGGGAGAAGTCATGTACCACATGCAATGCTGACTTGGAATTCATTGAATACAAGGTGGAGGTTGCGTCAAGTGTACTTATGGAGTAGCTCAATGTCATTATGTCTAGATTTATTGAATATGCTATCAAGGAAAAGGATAAGGGAAACATGCTTCTAGAAGCTTTGTTATGATCCCATGTGGCAAGGAGTTTTCCTATTGGTCTATAGGTAGGTGTTTTATTCTCACTGGTTAGCATTTAATATTTGTATGTGGTAGTTGTAGCAAACCCTAATTAGGGTTGCTTGGAATTATCTTGGTCAATCTGAGCCAGTGGTTGTACTTGAAGCCTCTAAGGCTTGCTCATTTCATTTGTAAAAGGGAGATTTTTTGTGAAATTGTTACCAAGATACTGCCACAGTAATTGCAAATTCATTGAAGTGTGGTGAATACTTGAGTTATTTCGGAGTGTTGCATGGTTTCCTATTTCTCACTTAGACGGGATTTGTTTATGTTAAGTAGTTGAATGAAAGATATTATTGTTGATCCATAATGAAACTTTATGTTCATACCTTTTGCTACTTGTTGATTACAAGTCGCAAAGTTAGGTTGAACTCATTGCCAAGCACTTAACTTCAATTGCTTCATGCTCATTGACTTGCATACTTAATGATTTTGATGTGTATAAGCAATTTGAAAATCATCCACGCACCCTTAGAAGATAGCACCTTCCTTTGCGTAGTTGTTTAAGTTGGTGAAGCAAGGATTAGTTAATTTCACCTCATCATCAATTGTCTCTTGCATTGGTAGAGTTAGAGATAGAGTTAGTTTAGATTTCTAAACCCATATCCTTTTTGCATTTTATTTCAAAATCCTCATTAGAAGTAGTTGAAGAGCTCACATTGCCAAATCATTTGTCATTTGAAAAGTTGATAAATATCCATGAATGAATAGCATAATTCCCTTTGTGATAACCAGCAAATCCCATCATTAAACTGAGTTGTGTCCAACACTAAAGACGTTAGTATGCATTGTAAACCTTGGAGTTTCTTTACTTGATCACACAATTTTACATTGTTCAGCATTTGAAGTTTCCTTGTTCAAGAGGGTAGAATACTTAGTATTATATCCTGCACGTTGGGGTGGTCACAAAACTCACATCAATAGAGTGTTTTTGGGCCAACCTCTAATATGTATTATGCTTTAATGTTTTTGTAGATGATTCATTTGGGTCCAACCTTAAGGATGGTTGTGATGATTGCACTTTGATGAACTCATTTATGGACAATGTGTTATGATGAATTTGGGTCCCCTTTATCTACTCGTGTGGACCGCATTACGTATTTGTGCTCATGGTGATCGACTTTGTACAAATATTGTTTATTTTCCCTGTGACCGACCTTGTTGAGTTTTTGATGTTCAAGCTACCATATATATGAGTGCGAAAAGATGAATTAGGTGTGGAATTAATGCGAACTATGTATGGATCAAATGTGAAAGCAAAGTAATGCGAATAAGAAAAAGCAGAGTAATGCGAGTGCGGATTTGATAGAGTTGTTACAGAGTTTGATCAAGAGACATCTTTTCATCATTTCCCTGTACCTGCTGGAAGATTGTGTTCTCTTTTGGCAGCTTGTGCAGATCTTTATCTTGCTATAAGGTAGGGGGTTTTAGCCTACAAATCCTTCATCAAGGAGTAGTGTGCTTCCATGGCAGTATGCCTAAAACAAATATTGTAAACAACTAATCATATAGTAAGTAGATTCTCACCGTGGTTTTCTCCATATTGGGTTTTCCACGTAAATCTGGTGTTTGTGTGGATGTGTGTTCATTGCAACATCTTTCATTGATGGTTAGTTGTGCAATATCTTTCATTGATGGTTAGTTGTGTTAATGTTTGTAGCTTCAGTCAGATTATTCTAACCTTAAGCATTTGATATCTCTCCTTCTTTAGATAAAATGAGAATTATATATTATATACATTATCATTGTATATTTGATGATCTTATCAATTGGAGAATTCATTAAGATTCATTTTATAGTTATCATTATTGATAACCATGATAGTTATAATTGTTAACTATCATTATTGACAACTAATATGATTAAAGATAATATAATTATCATAGTTGATATTGTTATCAACTTTAATTGTCAATAAAGTTGATAACAATACCAACTTAACATTATTAAAAGTTGATAACTATATCAACTTAAGGAAAATCATTGAGTTGATAATAGTGTCGATTGTGTTTGACCAAAACATGATATTACCTAATGTCGATTATGGTATCGACTATGAATCTGAATTATGATAGATTAAATTGATAATGATATCACTGTGATTATCATTATCAATAATGATTATCATACTTGCTCGATCATCAAAGGTATTCATATCGACTTTCATATCTACCAAAAACAGACTTATCAATGTTAATAATGATATTGTCGACGTATGTTGACAGCATCATTATTAACAATGACATTGTCGACATGTATTTTAAATGGTAAGTTGAATGCAGACCGATGTGAGTATTGGCTGGTATCACAATGATCAATACTAATATCAATGTTAATGAAGATCGACATTGTTAACATTAGCCGATATTAGAGTATCGAAATGATAACATACATAAACATATCGATATTGGTTATCAATGAGAGGTTATATTAAGCAAGATCGAGTATCGTTTACATATTACATGGTTTAGTAGTAATGAAAGACCGAATAACAAATCGGTGTTAGTAAGACATGTCTCACGTAGAGACATGTCTCTACGTGGACACGTTCGACGTAGAGACATGTCTCTACGGGGGACATGCCTCCTCATCCTTGTATATAATGTGAAGTTGATCAGATCTTGTAAATACATAGAAATATAAAGTGGAGACTCAATAACACATAGACTGTCAATGACAATATTATTGCAAAGGATAGTATTTATATAGCAGAAGACAATAAACATATTGCAGAACATATACCAATTGGAGATTATATAAATGGGACGTCTATCATATTGGTTGATAGTAAGACGTTTATAATATCTCTGGCAGATTGATATATCCTTACAAATCAATATCGACAAACATATCAAATCACATTCATAGCAATATACATTCAGTCTTCTTCGGATATTGAGAAATATATATATATGTCTTCTATACATATTAGTAAATTAGAAGACACCATTAGTTATATTATATTGATATTGATATATATCAAATAAGTGATTTGATATGATATCAATTTGGAGATCAATATATATATATAAGTAAGATAATCTTCTAAGAGAGAAGTTATCTATCACATTCAAATTGAAAGTAATAAGATAATCTTCTAAGAGAAAAATTATCTATCATATCCAAATTAGGAGATCAAGATAGAAGAGATAATATTCTAGAGAGAAATATTCTAAGATATACATATATCTTTTAAGATCAACCTTGATTAGATAACATTCTATTGTGAATTTATCTAATATATACATAAAATTTTAAGAGAATTTCATTCTCAAATCTGATCAATCAACAACAAGTTGGATTAAAGTTAATTGTTAAAGGTGTATGGCAGAATAAGTTTAGTTTTTGTGCAAGCTGATTCATCAGACCCCACATCTCTCAGCATCCAAAGGTGTTCAACAACCCTTGCTCCCCTTGTGCAAGGGCCATAATTTTTTTCTCACAATGATTCCCAACCAAAGAGATAAAAAGCATCAACCACAAAGAGGACAGCAATGTTTAGATTCCTACTAGTGCTCCTAGAATTTTCAACCATTTCGATTTCTTATTCTACTTTTCCTTTTGCAGATTTCTTCATAGCAAGGAATTCTATGGATCGATTTCAAGACCAAAATTTATGACATAGCCCAAAATGTCTTCCTTCAAGTATCCTTCCCTTTCAAATACTAATATAGTATCTTCTCAATTCCCATGCTGTTTCTCTAGATGGTTCTTTTTCCAAATTACTATCAAAAAAGATAGGGAACTAGAAATAGCAAATCCACATAACAGAATTAATTGCAGAACTCCAGATACATTACTTAGTCGAATTCTGGATAGCTACATTCAAGATGTTGCAGCCTACTCACACCAGCATTCTTTGGCAAAGCCTCAAATGAACTTGCTTACAAAGCTTTAAAAGCCTTTCTTCTGGAGCAATGCCAATGTTGAAGATAAAACTTTAGCTCACATGGTATAAGAAACAAGAAAAGGATTGAAGGTTTCATAAAGAGACTATTACTCTAATGCAAACCTTAAACACGTAAAATGCAAAGTCAATAATTGTACATCAAAAAAGATAATATTGATTTACTCTTCCTAATGAAGCAAACCTAGAGAAATGGCCACCATTTCTTTCTACCTTTTGTGTAATCCAATGAATGTTAATTTGCTTGCAGTTGTGGAAGAGTAAATTTTCTCCTTCTAGGCAAGCTATGAAACCAGGAAGTGGTAACCTCAGCAATATACATGTTATATGAGCCATAATACAAATCAAGGAAAACAAACAGCTACTTACTCAAAACAAAAAACTTTAAATGAGATAGTAGCCTGACCTTTAAGCTGCTTGCTACCTGACAAAAATGAGCCACAAGTCATTTGTAAGGTAATAATACATGGTGAGGCTCAAGACAGTATAATGACATTGATAAAATCAAATAAAATAGTTTAGAGTTTCACTAAAGCACAAAACTTTGCAAGTTCAACATTGTGTATCTTGATCAACTCACCCAAGAGAATAGAGCAGATATCCCCACTCCAATTCCTATCCATAAAAGCGGTGACCCTCTGAAATCAAACAATTAGCAGCAATATATTTGACAAAATGAGCCATGTTGAATGTGTAGGAGAAATAAATCAAATGAATGCATGTAACCTCCTAGATAAGGAACACTAATGTAGTTCACAATATGAACAAAAAATGTATTTTGACATGATTTTCCAAGATGAGTACACAATTCTCTTACACTAATGTTGGCGGCGGTGGAATATATTGAGGATTAGGAGGAGTTGACCCAACAGAAGATGTCTGTGCACCAGGATTTGATATTGAAGCTAGAAGAAGCTGCACCTTTGACTGATCCAATCCTAATGACAGAAATAACCTATATTTAGTGAAGCTACAATATAATCAATGGCCCTCAAGGAATCCTCGGAATAAAATAATTAATTAAACAAATTTAAGACCATCATGGAGTTGCCGTCAATCTATTGATGATTGAGCAATTATATCCTTAAAGATAGCTTATACATGAAAAGCCCAAGTAACATCATTAAACACTAGAGATAATGAAAATTTGTTAATGCGGCCACAATGCTCTCACATCTGAGAAAACAAAAACTAAAAGCATCTACAACAGCCCCAATAATTTATTGTTTGCAGCATCTGTAATACAAAACACAACATTCCAATAGAATAAGTACATATAGCTTATAACCCATTATTTCTGGATGCTCATAAGCAAGAATATCCATGTAAACTAGATTGAATAGTCAAAAGAGCTGCTTTTAAAAAACACTGCAATAGATTCCACATATAGCAGCTAGACCTGTAATAAACTTGCCGAAGAGTGAGTATTACTGTACTTAACCCTACTAATTATTAACAACTGCAATGCAGGAACACTTGCAAACACACCACTCTAATGCATATTAGCATTCACTCTCTCATGAGTACTTCAGCATTCGTCTGCATATTTTCTTTTCTATTTTCAAGATCTATCCCTGTTGTACTATTCTGTACAATATTTAGTATGTATATCTAGAACATGTACTCAGAGAAAACTCAATAAAAAGTTGATTAAGTTCCACTAGTTTTGCAGTGCAAGCAATAAATGAAAATCCTTCCCAAATATAACTTTGAAATTGATCAATACTTCTCTGTGCTTGCTAAAAAGTAAAAACACTTAACAAATCAGAAAAAATTTAAATTTATATATTGGGCATTGTTGAATTCCCTGATCACTCCCAGTGACCACTTCCTAATCTTAATATATTCATCATCTGTTGTAAATATTTTGTATTTGTAACTTTTTTTGGCTTAAATAAAAATAATAATTATATTAACCAAAAATGTGACAAAATACAAGAGTCTAAAATCTAAAACTACCATTTTAAATTAAATTTATATCCTAACAGTTCACCTCATTAGGCAAAGAGGAGAGGTTGTCTAAGGAGGCAGTTAATCTAAAAATGAGTCATGGAACAGGTTTACATCACAATAACAAGCCAATGTAATATCTGTCCACAAAACAAAATAATAGGATATGACGACAGAAAAGAGACATTGCCCATACATCATAGCAAAAAGCTTGGAGTCACCAATGCACAACATAAAAAAGGATGGATCTTGGGAGCTCATGGCTGCCTCTGTCAAGCATCCCACCGTAACTAGCAACACAACAGCATTGCTCCAAGACACATATGATCCGGAAAATTGTCTATCCATGACAAGCAATTAGGTAATCCATGTAATCTCAAAATTTCTCTTAAAAATAAATCAGCTATATGCACAGCATCATTAATTTTCTTTACAAGCAATTAAATGTGTCATCTTAGAAAATTTGTTCCATGGGTTCTCAAGAATAAGCATTGTTTGATATAATTTCACATTCTAACTGCTTCCATTTGATACTTCAAGAAATCTACAACTTCAAACAAGTTTCTTAACATCTACATATGATTTAGGCCGATAATAATATTTCAATTTTCCAAAGCCGTTGTTTTAGTGATAGCAAAATGACCAACTAATCCACAAATATGATTCTCTCTCATAGAACTCTTAGGAATACACAATTCATTTGTTGTCGCCAATAAATTATCTTATATTTAAAAATCACCTCTTAATTGTATCCATACTTACCGATACTTTGCATGCTTTCCACTCGACAACATCAACATCATTCTCATACAAATTCTTCATTGCATCAAAACCAACCACTTCAACTCTCATTAGTCATTTCAATCGATAAATTATGCCTCTTACTTAACACGTCAATTACTCTATTGAACTTACCACTCCTGTGCTTTAACATAAATTCAACCCATTCGATGTATCTTTGACTCAGCTTACTTTGACTATTCAAATATTTAGCACTTGACAATCAGTGTAAAAAAAAATTATGTGGACAAAAAGTAATGCATCTATTTCTTCAATGTCTACACAACTGCATAAAATTCCTAATCATAAATGAAAATTTTGTTTACAGCATTAAATCGCTCACTAAAGTAAGCAAGAAACCTTTCTTGGCTAAAAGCTATTACAACTATTCAACCTTGCATCATAAACCACATAGTATGGCCTATCAAATCTTGCAAATCCAAAAACAGTAGTTTTATCACTTTTTCTTTCAATAACTCAACTTTTGTTAGTTGTAACAACACAGCTAAACTCATTTCTATCATCTCTCTCAGTCTCAATAATAGGTGTACAAATCCCAAGAGACTTCTTGAACCATGAAAATTTTAACATTTGGAATACATTTTTGAAACTTTTATCAGGAATCTATAAGAGGCCCTCACCCTACCATATCAAGAATAACATCTACATTGTAACCAACAAAACCCACAAAATGTACATTAGATTGCTACTAAAATACAATACTAGAAACCCTACGTATAAACTCCAGCTGCTAACAAACTAAATTATAGATAATATCCTACCAATCAAAGTCATACTACTTGTCAATTACCTCCACAAAGTTAAGCATCACCAAAAAAACAAAGATATCAAACCATCCTACAAACACCAACCATAGATAAGGGAACTACGTGCTCAAGAGCACGACAATTACTAGGGAGTACTATCTTTCACCATTCTAAAACATGAATATACACATGATTACCAAAAATTAGAGTAACTTCCAACATAGGCACAAATACACACACCACAAGGACTCCACTATGGCCCTTTGGTCATTTGATTAGCTTTGTCATTTGCACATATGTAACCTAGAAAAACTATTCTTCAACATCAAAATCATAAAACCACTAGTAAACTCCAAGGAACCATTGTGGAATGAAATGACCATGTCTCTCATTATCAAATAGAAATCTTCACACAATATCTATTAAAACTTATTATCTACATTTACCTCATGTGATTCCTCATGCAACTAGAAATGGAAACTAAAAATACACTCACTCATGGGTTGCCTCTGCTTTTGCCAAAGATATTTCTAGGCTTACACACAAAGAAATCACCACTCTTTACTATCTCTTCCTAACTATCCCTAACAAGGAGCTTCAATAGGCACTCCCTTAGTTTCTCATTCACAACAAACTTCAATAGATTCTCCTTAAACTTTGTCAAAATCAAAGAATGTGACTAAAAGCATCATGTATTTGTCAAGCCCTCCACCCTTAGCATAGCCTTTACCAGCTGCATTTGTACCAATTTATCACAATAAAGTTACTCTATAGACATGTAATTCCCCATGCAACTAAAAAATGGAAGCTAAAAATACACTCACTCATAGGTTGCCTCTGCTTTTTGCCAAAGATATTTCTAGGCTTACACACAAAAATATCACCACCCTTTACTACCTCTTCCTCATTATCCCTAACAAGGAGCTCCAATAAGCTCTCCCTTAGTTTCTCATTCACAACAAACTTCAATAGAATCTCCTTAAACTTTGTCAATATCAAAGAATGTGACTGAAAGCATCATGTATTTGCCAAGCCCTCCACCCTTAACATAGCCTTCACCAACTGCATTCGCACCAATTTATCACAATAAAATTACTCTATAGACAATGTCTAAAACTAGACACTATGTAGAAGGTCTCGAGAGGATTCTCCACCCACCATCTTAACTTAGATACCAAGACAATGCAGCCACAAGACATCTACAACTCTCGACCACACTACACCCAAAGTGCTAACTACAACATAGAGAAATTGACAACCCAAACAAGCTTATAAAAGAGCACTTCCTCCGAGCATAATTATCTTACACTCCTCTCCATACTTCTACCACAAGCCTCCACATTCTATATGACCCAAACAATCAAAATTCATTACACTTGCTTACACTACTCCAACATGCCACAAACACTTTTCGAGGACTTCATAATTCATTTCACCTATCCTTATTAACTATAGACATTAAATTATCTCAACCGTTTATTTCTTTTACTTTCCAATAAATTAAAATCATGAAGACCCCTCGATTTGCCATCTAATCTATCATAATATTTTGTACTCTAGAACAATGAGTAATCTTGAAAGAGACAAATTTCTTTCTCCATATTTTCATCCCCTCTAAAATTGCATTCAGCTTTCAATTAGGACAATATCCTTTTAAAACTATAATCGCTATTTGAAAATCCCCCCACATTTCAAACTCTTGATAACTAACCGCATGCATGTCCTTAATACCTAGTGCAAAGCTACTCATTCTACAAAGTTATTAGTTTTCTATCCCAAAAAAAGGAATTGACAATACATAGCCTTTATCTTGATTATGAAGCGCATGTGCAACTCTACCTTACCTCAATTCACATTTGAGGCCCCATCAAAATTCAACTATAACTGTCAATATCAAAGAATGTGACTGAAAGCATCATGTATTTGCAAAGCCCTCCACCCTTAACATAGCCTTTACCAACTGCATTCGTACCAATTTATCAAAATAAAATTACTCTATAGACAATGTCTAAAACTAAACCCTATGTAGAAGGTCTAGAGAGGATTCTCCACCCACCATCTTAACATAGATACCAAGACAATGCAACCACAAGACATCTACACCTCTCGACCACGCTACACCCAAAGTGCTAACTGTTGATGTTTTGTAGCTTCTCTCCGATAAATCCTATGAGACTATTGAATATAAAATAGTATTAGGAGAAATTAATATAATAATGATTCAGATATATTACATGTGTGTGTGTGTGTGTGTGTGTGTGTGTAGTTACATAATCAATTGTCATTATATTAATCTCATAATAATGAATAGACGGGGACATGTCTTTCCTATCCTCATTCTCAATATAAATGAAAGAGAGATTGCTGCATTTGGAAAATACATACCACATAGAGTGCTATTACATTTGCAGCTATCCTAAAACTTAACATGGTATCAGATCTAGACTGCAAATGTAAGAGAGTAGTTTGTTGATGGTGAATGTGTGACTGTCTCAGAAAATATAGTCTCAGTACAGGGACCATATCTCACAAATACACTGTTGGATTTTGCTGCATTTTGGATATGTTGGTGATAAACAAATGGCGAAGAATCTCACCGGAGCGATTGGAGAGAAAGTGTGGGGTTCAAAAGTTATGACCGACTGTGTACAGGTCTATGTGAAATCCAGTGAGTGAAGTCGTGTTGCTGACTTTTGTCCGCACCAAGTGCAAAGAATAAGTTCAAGTGAATTGTAGCAAAGTGTTAAGAAGCCAAAGGAGTGATTGAAGGGTTTGGTAAGGGGGTAGAGATTTTGGGCCCTAAGGCAAGGGTCTTTGGAAAACTCAATTTTTATAGACGTTTTCTGATTTGTTGCATATATACCTTCATTGAAGTAACTTGTGTCAAGGATGTTGATGCGCAGATAAGTATTTATTATCCTTGAATATTACATTTATCTACTCATTGTAGTCTTTCTCTCATCTATATTTCTATACGTACTATAAGAGTTATTTGCCTTGCTGCTCTTGCAGGAAAAGAATATTGATATCAGATTCAGAAGGAGTCTGACACTTCAGAGATAACTTTGGACAAGGAGCTTAGAAGATTGATATCAGATTCAGAGGGAGTGTGACAGGTTATCTTAAGCAATCTTGGATGAAAAGATCAACAAATTGATATCTGCTCAATGAGTTCTTCTCTGTGAGAGAAGTTCGAGGTGAAATCCCTTGTTTCCACCCTCCGCGCTGAGAAATGGTGGATGTCATGTGTGTGACTCCATATTTTTAATGGGCCTACCCCTTGTGTACATCATGAGGAAGTGACGACTTTAAAATAATTATCACTTGTATTTGTAAAAGTTAGGTGACGATCTTACAATAACTTGATCTTCTATCATGATAGTCATCTTATGATGGCTGAAACAGATCATGGTAGATGATATCTTGCATGGTGGATTGAGTTCCTTAAACAAGCCATGATCTTCTATTGTGATAGACATCTTATGATGGTTGAAACAGATCATGATAGATGATATGAATGTTCCTATGGTAAGTTCACATTACCTATGGACATTTGTTGAGTACTTGATGGACATCATGAGACTTGATGTTGGTAGGCCATTACTCTGAGCACTTGGCGAATATCATGCGACTTGATATTCTGCAGGCCAATGCTCCTAATATTATGAGATGATATCTTTATAAACTTTTGAGTACTTGGTGGACATCATGAGACTTGATGTTGGTAGGCCATTACTCTAAGTACTTGGTGAATATCATGCGACTTGATATTTTGTGGCCAATGTTCCCATCATCATGAGATGATATTTTTATGAGTTATGGTGAATATCATGAGACTTGATATTCTTGGTCAAACCATATCTCTGATATCACAATGAGGTGATATCTAAAATAAAACTTTCACAATTAACTTTGTGTTGCTCTCTTGGATGGATTTTATCCTCCCTAGCAAAGAGGGAGTGTTGATGTTTTGTAGCTTTTATCGGATAAATCCTAGGAGATTTTTGAATATATATATATATATATATATATAATAGTTTTAGGAGAAATTAATATAATAATGATTCAGAGATATTACATGTGTGTGTATATATATGTAGTTACATAATCAATTGTCATTATATTAATCTCATAATAATGAATAGACATGTCCCTTCATGGGACATGTCTTTCCTATCCTCATTCTCAATATAAATGAAAGAGAGATTGCTGCATTTGGAAAATACATACAACATAGAGTGCTATTACATTTGCAGCTATCCTAAAACGTAACACTAACTACAACATAGAAAAATTGACAACCCAAACAAGCTTATAAAAGAGCACTACCTCCAAGCGTGATTATCTTACACTCCTCTCCATACTTCTACCACAAGCCTCCACATTCTATATTACCCAAACAATCAAAAGTCATTACACTTGCTTACACTACTCCAACATGATTATTTTGTACTCTAGAACAATGAGTAATCTTGAAAGAGACAAATTTCTTGCTCCATATTTTCATCCCCTCTATAATTGCATTCAGCTTTCAATTAGGACAATATCCTTTTAAAACTATATTTATCGCTATTTGAAAATCCCCCCACACTTCAAACTCTTGATAACCAACCACATGCATGTCCTTAATGCCTAGTGCAAAAGCTACTCATTCTACATAGTTATTAGTTTTCTCTCCCAAAAAATCGAATTGACAATACAAAGCCATTATCTTGATTATGAAGCGCACATGCAGCTCTACCTTACCTCATTCCCATTTGAGGCCCCATCAAAATTCAACTCTAACTTTGCATATGGTGCTCACCATTGTAAATCCTTCTTACTTACCTATCCACTACTGAAATAATTAACTTTTGAAACACTCACTCATGGGGGCCATTCTACAATAGCCCTAACCTTCTCTATATCCATATTTAATACATTTGTAAGAACCCAAATACATCATCTTCTCCTTCATGAACCACATTCCTTCACATTCATCAACAACTTCTCTTCACTTCTATTACTATTTAAAACATCAATTTAATGTGCTCCAATTGTTCTATGTTTCTCTTATTGAGAATCAAAATATCATTCAAATATACAACAACAAACTTACTAAGAGAAGGTTTAAAAGCTTGATTCATTAATCTCATAAAAGTTTAGATGCATTAGTCAACCCAAATGGCATAACCAACCACTCATACAAACCTCTCCTAGACTTGAAAGCAAAAAATCAACTCATCTCTTTCTCTAATTCTAATCTTATGATATCCACTTTTCAAATTTATCTTGTTGAAATTATTGAGTCCACCACTTAGGCGATCCATAAGGTCATCCATTCTTGGCAATAGAAATCTAAACTTTAAAGTGATTATTGACAGCTCTAAAATGTACATGTTCTCCATCCTCCTTTCTTTGGTATTAGTACCCTCCATACTACATGTTGATGTGAGTTTGGTGACCACTCCAACATGCAAGATGAAACACCAAATATCAAATCCCCTCTTGAACAAGGAAGCTTAGATGCTAAACATGTGACAATGTGTAATCAACTAAGACAACCCCAAGGTTCTCAATTTTGTGATGTGATTTGCTGGTAACCACTTGGGGACTTAAGTTAGTTCTTTTGTAGAGGATCTATCAACTTCTTGAATGCGAATGGTATAGCAATTGAGCTCTTCAAACTACTTCTAACAATGGTTTGAAATAAAGTGCAAATAGATGAGGGTTTAGAGATCTAGACTACTTCTAATTATGCCGAAGGCATTTCCTTACTTGAAAGTGAGGAGCTAAAATTTGCATCCAACTGTGTAATATCGTGCAGACAAAATGAGTACCATTGAAACGATTTGAAGCGTACATCGACATTTTCGTCGTTCTAAGCATCTGATCTTTCGTAGGTACGCCACACAAGTTGATCCAGACATATGAGATCCTTAGCGAGAGTACAGGCTTGATCTTCTTCAACATGGAGGAGATAAAAGAGGGCACGGGGAATTTCTCGAAGTCCAATCTGATCAGGGAGGTGAGCTTTGGTATGGTGCACATAGGCGCTCTTGCTGACGGAAGGCGAATAGCTGTGAAGAGATTTAAGGACTTTAGGCAGAGAGCGGAAGAGGAACATTGAAGGCCGAACAGAGGAACATTCCAAAGAAAAGATTGATTGATAAAATGCCTCAAAGAGGCGTTATCTTAGAGCTTAACATGGAATGTGAGGAATGCAATGATGTCGGCAGGTGTGTATGCGAATGTGGAAGCACAAACAAGGCACTGGGACTGTCTTTTGCAAAAACTCCCTCAAACAAATGTGGTCTCATGATCTGCTATGATAGCAGGCTACGCACAAAGGGATGTGGTGAACAGATTTTAAAATTTTCAAGCAAATGTTATTGGCTAGTGTAAGGCCCGATTTCACAACCTTTGCCAGCGTCCATTCATCCTGACATTTATAGAAGTTTCATATCAGCGTATGGGCATTCATCAAAGCGAAACAATGGAGGGCACGAGGACTGTTTGAAAATGCCTAAAGAAATATGATCTCAGGTGTGGTTTTAATCGCAGGTTATGCACAAAATATTTGTTAAAAGGGTTTTAGAAACTCTCGAGCCATTGAAGAAAGACGCAAGCACTTACGACTTAGACGAAACCCCCGACATTTTCAGCCTGCAAGATGATCTACCCTCCTATCTACCTCAAATCACTGAGAATCCTCACCAAAACACACACGAATACAGCAATAGGGGAACAACAATAGATCAAAATCAGAACAACAATTGATCAAAATCAGAACAACAACAATTGATCAAAATCAGAATAACAATTGATCAAGATCAACCTTTGAGAAAAAAATCACTAATTCGAGAAATCTTTACCTCCTTTCTCACTTCTCCAACAAATCAAATCCACAACCTTCTATCTATCCACCAACCAATTCCAGTAACGATGCAATATCTCTCTCAAGGAAATAATGCTCAAACTACTAGCCATACCCATTGCAAGTAGTTTATAGTTTTGAAATCCTACAACAACAAGACCATATAGTACCAGAACTTCCACCAGAGGCATCCAAAGAAGAAACTGAGAAAGCTATAAGGAAAATGGAGAGGGGAAGGGAAAAAATGTAAAGTTGTGAAGGCGGTATTAATTAACACTAACGGGAATTTAACTTTTTAAGTGACTTGTTTTCACTCCCCTTTCTTTATCCTTTTTCTATTTTATAATACTTTTATGACTTGAACCGGTAAACAATGGGCCGTAAAACCACGAGAAAATGTAGCGATGATTTGGTCGAATCCGTGACACGTCAGCAGATGTTATAACTTAATATTACTACAAGAATTCAGATGTTGACTTGCGTACGGCCTGACAGGGGTACCAACATCAACGCCTCCCCCACATTTTGTTCCAACACTTAATTTAATATAATATATTGATCTCTCTTTTCTTATTAATAAATAATTTAACAATTATTTCAAATATTTTAGTTAAGTAATTTTTAATTCTAATTAGACAAATATAACTAAAAATTTCAAGGTTAGAAAGACAAACATAGAAAATTATATTAGTATCAACTGAGCCAAATTTATATTTAAAAAATCAATACAAAGTTGGTAGTAATGCAGTCTAATATTAGTGTTTACATTGGATCACATCAATATCTCGGAAATAAATGATAAAAAATTTATACATAGAGATAAATATAGGGAGATAGATGTAGAGAAAGATATGGATAGAAGGAAATATAGAGGAGTGCAAGGGAGATACAGAAAGAAATAGAGATACATATACAAAGTAGTAGAGATGGAGTGAATGAGAGAGGGAGGGAGTGATGTAGATAGAGATATGTGGAGAGAGGGAGGGAGTGATATAGATAGAGATATATGGAGAGAGGAGAGATAGGAGAGTTAGAGAGAGAAATAGAGTAGGAGAGATGGAGTGAATGAGAGAGGTTGGAGGGAATGACATAAATAGATAGAGATTTAGAGAGATGGAGATGGATAGAGAGTGATAGAAAGAGATAGAGAGAGGTAGATAGAGCTAGAGAGATATGTCTAGAAAAAGATAGAGAGATGTTGCTAGAGCTAGAAGGAGAGAGCTAGAGAGAGGTAAATAGAGTTATAGGGAGGTAGATAGAGTTATAGAAAAAGTTCGAGAGGTAGAGAGTTATTCACAAAGAGTAATGTCATTGTTCTCTATATATCCCTCTCCTCTTTATATATTTTTTCGTAATTGATCTTCAATATATCTTCGGCGTACCCATTGCACACTAAGGTGTGATTGCTAGTTCTACTATTAATGCAAGACAATGTTGTATTTGTAGTGAGACCAAACCAGTCCTTGCTTCGCCAAATCAACTACGTTAAGGAGGGTGAAAACTTTTATGGGTGCGAGTATGATTTTCAAACTACTTATGCTCATCAAAACCATGTACAATGCAAGTCAATGAACACTAAGCAATCAAAGTGAAATGCTTGCAATTAGGTTCGAGCTAGCCTTACACTATTGTTTGCAATCAACAAACACCAAAAGGTGTGAACACTAGTTTCACCATTTCTTCAACAACAACAAGATCTTTCATTATCCAGATAACTATCCAACTACTTTACTTAAACTTTTTTAACTCTTACTCAACTTAAGCAAATCTAAACTAAGTGAGAAATTTAGGAAAACATGCAATACTCCAAAACTTCACAAGTATTCACCATGAAAAGACAATAATGAATAACGAGTAATTTTGGCAATATATTAGCAACAATCTCCTTTACAAATGAGAAGGCATTTGCCTTTTATAGTTGTTCCAAGCACAATGAACAGCCAATATTAATTTGAGATCAATGGCCAAGATTGTTCCAACATAGCCCTTATGTAACAACCACTTACAAGCATTAAATGTCATCCAATTACAATAAGACACCAATTTGTGGGCCAATGAAAAAAATTGCATTGCTCTGATGGACCAATGAGAAAATTCGTTAGTTAAAGACATAATATGCATCCCACATGCCAACTTGGAATAACTTGATTGGATGAACTTAGACACATGAAACTAGAATCCTTTGATTGGTTGAAGATGAGTAAGTGCCACCTCAACAAGTTTATCTTATAAACTTAATCAATTCCACTTCTCAATCATCACAAAGAAGTCTTTGCATCTCTAGCAATATCTCTTGATACTCAACATTTTCAAGCCTTCGATTTATTGCGATGGCTCATATTCCCAAATTGCTTCGTCTTCATGCACTTTCTCCATCCTTTCGAATTCTTCATCATAAATTACTTGAATTTGTATCTTTCTTTGATCTAGTAGAAATGATGAGGTCCTTCATGTAGTTGGTTCATTTCAATTGATTCTTGGATTTCTAAAGAAAATTCAAGATTGTGGTAATCTTCTCCATTCGTAGGCTTGTTCATTTTCCTTGTACAACTTGTTCTTTGAATTCCATCTTGAGGTGTGAATCTTATTCTCAGGTTTGTATATATATTTTGATCATCGACCTTGAACCATCTTGCTAACTTGATGAATGACTTGAAAACCATCTTCCGCTTGGACTTGGCTCCTTCCTATTCTCAAACTTTCCTTTTCCATTTCACGTTGCAAAACAAGAAGAAACTTGAGTTCAGTTTGCAATATGACAACTATAGACAAAATTAAAATATTTTCATTGACAAAATAATCGTTTCCAATTACATGATTTAGTATTGGAGTTAAATTTGAAAAAAAAATTATATTGCTTACAACTCTAATTTTGTCCATCAATCATCATGTGAATTCCAGTTCTAATTTCTGATTTTTCCAATTTCAAATTAATAAATTTTAGCATTCAATCTCTTTTGTAAAACTCCCAGCAAACACTTGGATTGTCATCTGTATCTTATTGAAATCTTTAGACTAGCTCACATGATAAATTCCCATTCTCAACTTGTTTTGGTCTCCATAGAATGTCAATCCAATATCTAATTTCCAACCTTTCCTCTGATTTTCACAACTTTGTTAGAGGTTTGCCCTGCCTTTTACTTTGGACCAAATTGGTGTTGAAATGAGGATCTCGACCTCTCCTTTATAGGCATTTAAACCCGAAAAAGCATGACCCCATAGCATAGTCGACCTGATTAGTCATTATAATTGAATTGTAAAATCATTACTCTCCATGGGAGCTGACTTGTATTGTTTGTTTGAAATTCGCAAATTTACTTACCCCCAGCAGACTTGACTTTCACTTGTCTATGGTTCGAAATTGCTTAAGCACGTGGCGGAAATCTTATGGATGTTGGACATGCTGTCCAAGCTAAGGTCAAATTCTGACCTACCCTTGGACAGTTGCTTAAGCCTCAAAGAATTTTTTTTTAATTTAGATTCAAAACTTTGAATTTCGTACTCCTCCTGGTTTGCAGATTGAACTTTTACCTTAGCCATCAGTTTTCATTCCCAGTTGTTTGGTTTCTTGCCTTGACTAACTTAGATCTGGTCACAAATATTTAAATTTCTATGCCCACACCCCAAGATTTTGACCATTGAAACCCTTGAATCTGATTTTGAAAGCAATATCTTTGGTTTTGAACTTAAATAGTTTCACCCGGCATTAGGTGGAATTTGGGAGGCACTTGGAATTGTGTTCCAAGGCATGGTTCGAATAGAACCGGGCCATGGAACTATGTTTCAACTTTCAAGGCATCTCAAAGTTCCAATTAAAGTCTCAGATTTTTACCCTTTGTTTGTTTTAATTATTGCCTTCAATCTCTCTTGCTTGAACCATAGAACATTTGCATTCATCAATGTTGACTCGCTAATTCCTTGGCTCAGCTTGTACTCATCCCTCTTTGCACAAATCACACTTACACTTTCTCCTTAGTTTCCATGTATTGCGCGGAAATTGACATGACTTCAGAAATTTAATTCCAAGGCCTAGTCAGATTCCGACCAGGTCTTGGAAATCCACATTATTGCTCTTAACAATTTTGCAAAGTTCTAACAATCGTTTCGTAAACTTGGATTTCCCTCCTTGATTTCAATTTCATCAGACTAAAGATTACATTTCAATGGTTCGAACTGATTCTTACATGCAGATCTGATCATCATTTCCCACAAAGGCTTGATGGAATTTTGCCTTGATACCCTTGCCAAGTTGATTCTTGTTAGCCTTGTCCAATCCTCCTCAAGATCTGATTTCATTTATGAGTTTGACTTCACCCCTTGTCTCAAAATGTATCCACACATGCTGGATGGAAATTATATGGGGCTTGGAACTGAATTCCAAACCAAGGTCAAACTCCGACCAAGGCATGGAATTTGTTCCAAGTCAAGGTCAGAACCCGACCTTGGCTTGGAACTCCTCTTTCTTTGCTCTCTTCAAACATGCCAAGTCTTGTGATTGCCTTTGCCAATCCAATCTTCTTTCTTTGCTTACTCATACTTGTTGAATTTCACTTGCATATTGGATTCCCAATCTTTTCAATTGCTCAATCCCAAATCAGCTTTCCAACTTCCACATCAGATTTTCCAGTTTTCCTTCAAAAGCCAGAACTTGAACTTCAAACAATGCCCACTTCTTGACTCGAACTTGGCTAAGTGTTAGGTGAATGATTGAAGTTTATCCATGCAAGAACACGATAGCATTCTCATCTAGATCTGAAATTTCACACTTGTTGGATTTTGTCTTGCAAATCAGGAACTCTACTATACCCTTTTCCAAATGTCAGCCTTCAAAAACTCCTATGGACCGCTAGGATGCTCGACACTTTTGTCTCATCAATCACTTGAGACTTACAAAACGTTGCCAAATCTAAACCAAGCTAGCCAAAACTACTCACCTAACCAAGCAAAAAGAGGGGGTCCCCATTTGCAATGGGGCAATCGTGTGAAAAGGTCACAACACTACACAAGGATGAAAATTTCCTCAAATCATACTCTCTGAAACAACTCTTCAAACTTGTCTATTCAAATCCTCAGTCTTAGCCTGTGTCAACCTATGAGCAATCTTATTAGATAAGCTCACTCCTAGGACCATATCCATGTAATGACTTAGCTTTTTACTAGTGGTAAGCCTTTTGGTAAATATCTGATAGAATATCACTAAGTTATGCCAGCAACTCTGCTATCTTTGGTTGTGGTAACACATTTGCCTCTATGACTTCTATCTAAACACACTTGGAATAGGAGCAAAAAAATCACCTACTTAATATTGTTCAAAAATTGCTAGCCATCAACTAGTAGCACTCTTGTAATACCATTCACCTCTTCAACTTGGTCCTTCACAATCAGAAGTACATGTCTTTTTCCACCTTTTATTAAACCACAAGCATTCTTTCTACCATCATATATATATATATAGCCTTCATGTCAAACTACCATGGTCTACCCACCAAAATATTACAAACATCTAAAGAAGTGATATCACAAAAAGCTTCATCTTCGTGAACTCAAATCTTAAACTTAACAAGACAATTTTCACTAACAAAAACCATATGATCTTGTTGCAACATAGATACTTCATAAGAATTTTCAGATACAATTGTTTTCCTACCATCTCACTTGAAACCAAATTATCAGTACTACAAATATCAATAAAATCTTACAACATTTACCTCTAGACTTACATTGTAATGTTGCCTTCCTAAGCTAGTTTAGCATGGTGGAGTCAATAGCCTTTTCAGTCAATTCCCTTGGGCTAATGATTAGGGTTAGGGAATCTTGAAAGCAATATCAAGTGTGACATCATATTCTAACAGTTGAATGACTGTAACGCTTTTTTCTAGAGCTTTTTCACGTTAATTCTCCCACTTACTAGTTTTAGTAAGTTGATTATGGGCATAGTTGGCATGTTTGTTACTTTTAGTATTGTTGGTGAGTCCAATTTTGATGATCATCTCGACTTTGATATAGTCTAAAGGCTTTAAATTAAATAAACAATGAAGTTAATAAAGTTGAATTAAAGATTTAACTTTTTATCATTATTTTTATTTATTTAATGAAGGGACTAAAGAGGTCAAATATTAAACTAAAGGTGATTTACTTTAATGGATGAGCCTTAAATATTTATTGCTACATTGGGAGACTAAAAAGGGAGGTGATTCTTATTAAATAAAAGCAAAAAATTATTTCCAAAAAAATAGCAAAAAAGAAAAAAGAAAAAAAAAAGTGTTTTTTCGAAAAAAACCAATGAAAAAAAGCACTCGAAAAAATAGCATAAAGAAAAAAGGTGTTTTTTTTTTAAAAAAAGCAACTAAAAATCTAAAAAAGGAGGATTCAGGTTCTCATTTGGACATGTTTTGTTTGATTTTGATATTGTTTTTGTCTTGGAGGAGATTGCTTCTTCACCTTTAGTTTGTGAGGACGAAAACCCTTGCAAGCGACATTCTCTACATTGTTGAGAGATACAATCTAGAGAATACCGGTGATTTCATTTAGAAATCACATTTGGGCATGTTGTGTTAATGTTTGTAGCTTCAGGCGTATGATCATTAGAATACATATAATATATGTTGATTAATAATAATATAATATATATGTTATATTATTATTAATCATATAAAATTTAATATTGAATATTAAATTATTATATTATTCTTAATTAATAATTGATTGATGAAACATTACAAGATTGATTAAATTATAATTAATGGGAAGAGGCATGTCCTTTCTTATAAATAATAATGAATAGACATGTCCCATGAAGGGACATGTCTCTCCTAGCCTCATTCCCAATATAAATGAAAGAGAGATTATTGCATTTGGAAAACACATACAACATAGAGTGCTATTACATTTGCAGCTATCCCAAAAGCTTAACATGGTATCAGAGCCAGACTGTAAATGTAAGAGAGTAGTTTATTGATAGTGAATGTGTGACTGTCTCAGAAAATACAGTCTCAGTAAAGGGACCATATCTCACAAATCCACCATTGGATTTTTCTGAATTTCGGATATGTTGGTGAAAAACAAATTTTGAAGAATCCCACCAGAGCGATTGGAGAGATAGTATGGGGTTCAAAAGTTATGACAAACTGTGTACGGGTCTGTGAAATTCCTGAAAGTGGCTTTCATTAAAGAGATATATTAATTTGTTATGATCGTGGTCAAGCATTAACAAAGAAGAATGTATTCAAGGAAGTGTCTCTTAATAGAAAGAAATAATTAATTATAGTGTCACCTCTCTTGGAGCAATCAAGTCATTTCACAAGAAGACATGAGTATTGTTCAACGATATAAGAGTGGAATTGTACATTGTGGAGGGAATAATAACCAATGTTACATTTCCATTTGAACCATCCTTAGTGGAGAGTGAGAAAATGGTGATCATCCACTCTAGGCTGTCGCTCAGCATGAAGGTCGTCGACATGGCTAGCACGAACAACATTATGATCTCCTGCAGCGTGTCCACCGCAAACAACTTCAAATTTTGATGAGAGTTGATATTTCCTATATGGGCTCACCCTACAAAAGGAAATATTTGAAACTTAAGATAAGTATTC
>MU217398.1:217742-257479 GCA_018584345.1 Thuja plicata | reverse complement strand
GTTAGTGTGAAAATTCTAAGAATTTCCCTTGAATCATTGCATCTATGGAGGTAGCGCCGCTGGCAAGCTTTCATTAGGTTTGATCCCCGTCCATTTGCTAATCTTTCCATTCCGTAGAAGTAGTAGCGTAGAAGTAGTAGCAAAGCAGTGAGTAGCTTAGTAGTTGGAGTTTGATGAGTGAAGTTGGAAGTGATATAAATTAAGGAGATAGATCCATTGAGTATACATTGAAAAGCTATGTCCCATCATCATCATGGCAAGAATCTGATATCCTTGAATGAACAACATAAGCCCGCCTACGTGATTAACCAGCAAATCACATCAATATAACTGAGTTAGGATCCACAGGTGTAAGGAACCTTGGAGTTTTCTCATGTCCTTCATGAGTAATTACTTTTCAAGAGAGGGTTGAGTGTTTGATATCCCGTATCAAGTGTTTAAATCCTATATGTTATGTAGTGGTACAAAACTCACATCAACATTACCCAACTCACTAATGCCTAGAAGGCAATTACATTCAAGGTAAGGGGTGTGATACAAGGACAAAGGATGATAGCATTGATTGACACCGGGGCCACACATAATTTCATTGATGAGAGATTTGTAGCTAAGAAGGGATTGCAAACTGAGAAGCACGAGGGCTCTAGAGTAAAGAATAACTGGAACCACCAAAAGACCAAAGAGAGTTTTCTTAGTCTACCAATCCCACAACTCAGCCTTCCTGCACCTATTCTGGAGAAGGTAAGAGGCTTTCCATCCTCCCTGTATTCTTTTTGATCTGCATGTCTCCCAACTTAGTCTATAGTGGAAATCAATTCCTAGGTATTTGTACTCATCCACAATCTCTAAAGAGCTGCCCTCAAAAATAAAAGTATTCTGCTACTTTTTCTTTTTCAAAGAAAAGATCATGACTTTTGTTTTAGTGGTATTAACTTGCATCCCTACCTCATGGCAAAAGATCTCCAAATTTATCAAATGTTCTCTCAAACCTTGAGCAGATTTGGCAATAAGTATAAGGTCATCAACATATAAAAGTAGTCTCACCATGTATCTTGCCAAATGTATGCCTTCTCCATTGGCCTTGTTTAACCACTCTTCCAACTTATTGATGTAAAGACCAAACGCAGTAGGGGATAACGGGCACTCTTGTTTGACACCGATGTCCCTCCCAAAGCATTCAAACATGCCTTAGTTCTAATTTTGGCTCTGACCTGCTCATACAGCTTATAAACAGCAGCCATGTACTCGAAAGGGACTTCCAACTCTTCCATTCAGTGCCACAGCCTATCCCTTGGAACGGTATCAAAAGCTTTCTTAAAGTCCACAGAACAGCAAAAGGCTTCTCCTTGTTTCTCCCAAAAAAATTCGATGAAATGTCTTAGAGTGATGCAGTGATCAATGGTATGCCTGTTATCTCGTTGGAAGTCCCTTTAGAGCACAGGGTTGTTGTTTATAAGTTGTATGAGCGGGTCGGAGCCAAAATCAAAACAAAGGAAGGCATGTATGAATGCTTTGGGAGTGACATCGAAAAGGTTTACATCGATAAATTGGAAGAGTGGTTAAGCAAGGCCAATGGAGAAGGCTTACATTTGGCAGGATACATGGTGAGACTACTTTTATATGTTGATGACCTTATTGGGAAGAGATGTCACAAGCTCAAATCCCACCGAGGGGTAGGGTATGTACGCCTCTTTTGTAGCACAGTTAAGTGCCTCCCACAAGAAGTACAGGGTAGTCCCAAACTATTGTCACCGTATGTAGACCCAAAAACAGATAGTTGGTATTGTGGACTACAAAAACTCCTTTCCTTTTTCTTTTAAAGACATAAGATCATATACATCAGCCTAATGATGCATACGCATCTGATTTTTTGCTAGTTTAGACTTGTATTCGAGATGTGGAGGCAATAGAATTAGTATAACGAATGCATGTGACATCTATGACTATAGCACAAATCAAATTTCAGTCCATATATGTTGGGTTTCGTTAATTCTCCAGTGGATATGTAACATATGAAAATAAAGATCTGTTCTGGGAAGATTATAGATCATAAGCAGCATTCCCATCTAATTTTCTACTCCATATTGTATCCAAAAACAAAAAAATGAAATTAATCAAGCCCTTCATACTTCCCATTTTGTCAGCATTGGTTTTTAACTAGTCTTTAATGCCTTGGGTAGGCTTTCCTACCGTGTCACTGCAAGACCACCTATCTTCAAACATGCAAATGCTATCTTGCTGTTCATTCACTTGATAGACACTCAAGGAGACATCAAATTGCTAACTTATAACATGAAAATTAATTATGCATATTTTAAGCGAACGAATACTCCACTACAGTCCTGTAAGCGAAACTATAGATAGGTACTACTGTATCGTGTTTTTATTTGTAGAAGAAAGACCCAAATGCATCTTACACATTGCACTTTTCTCTTCTTGGCAATGGATTTTCAACATGTGTAAATACATTTGGTAAATACTTTAACTCACTAGTCCAATAAGTCATGCTGTAATGGTGATGGTGATGACTCATAAGCACACAATCCAATTTCAAATCCATGTACCCTCAAATCTCTTCATTAACTAACAGGAAAGAAATACGATTCTAAATCTTGTTACTTATGTAATTGAGTTTAAAGCAAAGGAGAACTAGGTAGCTAATGAGTTCAACTAAGGGAGGGAAAAATAAACATAACTCTTGTCATTGAGTTCAAAGCAAAGGAGACTAAGGAAACTGAAGAGGTCGACCTAAGGCAGTGAAACTAGCATACTCTTGTTACGTATGTAATTGAGGTCAAAGAAAAGAAGACTAAGGAAGTTGAAGAAGTTGACTGAAGGAAGAGAAGGTGACTTATAACCTCATCATACATGTGGAAAGACAATGCAAGGTACATTCAAGTTATGGAGCCACAAACACTGATGACCCCAAGCAAGAGTTCAGCTTAAAGGAAAGTAATAAAATAAGATGACTCTTAACATCCATTGGGCAGAAATGGTTCAGAAAATGCAGTGTTCTCTTCATCAACCAACAGGAGAAAAATACAACCCTAATTCTTGTTACTTATGTAATTGAGTTTGAAGCAGAGGAGAATTCGGTAGCTAAAGAGTAGAACTTCAGGGAAAGAAAGATAAACTGTAACTCTTGTTACGTATGTTATTGAGTTCAAAGCAAAGTAGACTAAGGAAACTGAAGAGGTTGACCTAAGGCAGTGAAATCAACGTTAACTCTTGTTACGTATAAAATTGAGGTCAAAGCAAAGGAGGGTAAGGAAGCTGAAGAGGTTGACTGAAGGGAGATAAAGTGACTTGTAACCTCATCAGACGGGTAGAAAAAAAATGCAAGGTACATTCAAGTTCAGCTTAAAGGGAATTAATTAAAATAAGATGACTCTTAACAACCATTGGGCAGAAACAGTCTAGAAAATGCACTGTTCTCTTCATCAACCAACAGGAGAGAAATACCATCCTAAATCATATTACTTATGTAATTGAGCTTGAAGCAAAGGAGAAGGTAGCTAATGAGTTAAACTTAAGGGGGAGGAAAATAAACTTAACTCTTGTTACGTATGTTACTGAGTTCAAAGGAAATGAGACTAAGGAAACTGAAGAGATCACCCTAAGGCAGTGAGACTAACATTAACTTATTTAACGTATGTAATTGAAGTCAAAGCGAAGGAGACTAAGGAAGCTGAAGAGGTTGGTTGAAGGGAGAGAAGGTGACTTATAACCTCATTATACATGTAAAAAACACTGCAGGTACATTCAAGTTATGGAACCACTAACCCGGATGGCCCCAAGCAAGAGTTCAGCTTATAGGAAAGTTATAAAAGAAGATGACACTTCACATCCATTGGGTACTAAAACAAGTAAAATTTAAATTTAAAAAATAAAAATCGGTTAGCAAATGTTCCATATGAAGTGGGCCCAAACAGAAGTTTCGACGTACGTACATTAGGACCATTAATGAGGCCAGAGTTTTTTTATTGATGGCAGTAAATGTAAAATTCCTGCACTCGCTACAGGAAGGGCGAAGGGCTCCCAGAATACAATATCCAAAATCAATTGAAGGTAAAACGAATGTGAACTTATTCCCCTCTATTATATAAATCTAAAGAAAGGAAACAACGAGACTAACATCTAGCCACAACATGGGATTCCGAACTGCTACTTCGAAATTTTCTCAGCAAAACTACGTTTGATAGAAAATTTGGCAAAAAAAAAATCTACCACTTCTCCGCGACACGCCGCTATCTTGAGCTTGAGCTTTGCACTGGAAATCCCTTCTTCCAACTTTGGCTGTGGAGCCGTTGAATTTCCTCCATAGTTTTCTCTGTAAAATCCGGATTTCCGGATAAGAAGGACCACTAAAGTGTACGGAAGATCCGGTTCGCTGCGGAGGCCTCGCGGGAAGGAATGGCTGGTGTAAAAGCAATCCAGGGTTTGCCAAATTGGCCGCCATTTCTGCTGTAGTATTGGTGGACAAAACTTCGATCGGCACTGCCCAGCCAAGGGAAGAACTACAGAAGAATAAAGATAAAATCGGTGGTTTATTACATATTATACGAAACAAGGGTTTTAGAATCTAATGTTAACATTTTATGTGACATATGGTTCTGCGGATAAAACAAAGCTATATCTTGGGAGCTTTGAAGTTCAGATTTAATGATTTAATTAAACACTAATCAGTATACCTACTTATCAAAATATGTAAATTAATAATAGAATTTAAAAAATTAATTTAAATAGTTTAATTAGCTCGTACATCATTAAGGAAATGGTTATTTTTATTATTTATATATTTTTTATTGATTTAATTTTTATTGCAAGAGTTAACTTCAATTATAAAATTACATTTTTGGTGAACTTGATATGAAACATTTAAAATTTGAAAAAATGTTGAGTTTTGTGTTTATTGGAAAGCACGACGTAATCATCTTGTGTGCATCTCATTTTACTTAATCTCTAACATATTTGTAAGGTCTTTTGTCGCATTTGATATAATCATTGACACAATTGCAAGATATTTTAATGCACCCACTTTGATTTATAATGTAATTATTCAATTTTGACATGTTTGCAGATTTTCAATCATTAATTAGTTATGTCATATAGTAGATTAATACTTTAATTTATGTTTTGCTTCAACCGAGTTTACAATTATAGATACATCTAATTAGCTAGATCAACAAGCAACAACAACAACAACAACTTTCACATAGATTAATTAAATGATTAATTGAATACTCCAAATTTCATCTAGCTTTAATTAATATGGAAATTAATAATATTTTTTCTGTCTAGATCTAATTGGGGGGGATGAAAAGAATATCATTGTCATCAATTTCATTCTAAAACTATCGCTTTTCTTTTTCTCATATTAGGCAACACAATCGTTGTAGTGTATACCACATTTGTTTAAATTTTGTAATGCATGCGCTTCAATTTGTAACACAATTGTTGTAATTTTTTAACGTATCTAATGGAATTTGCACCACAATTTTCTTAGATTTTACTGCAATTTCCTATATGCACCACTTCTATATGGTATGCAATCAAACTTCTATTTTAAAATGTTTTTCAACTTTTAAATTCTTTGTTCTATCTAGAATAGTGGGATTTAGTGTTACTGATTATTTGTGTAGGTACATTTGGTGATAAGGGGATAAAGAATTTCACTTGGAATTACTAACAAATTTGTTGCAGGGCTCCAAGAAAGAATTATGATTTTAAACATTGTTGTCTAAATTTTCTACATTAGGTCACATTTCTTTTCTTGATGGAATGAACAAGTATCTGATGTATATGGTGTGCTTGCGCAATTTGCTATATGCTACCCTAATTAGTGCATGAAGTATCATCTCCTCTCACCTTCGAGGGTATTGGGTGTAAGAGAAATCAAAATATTTTTTCTTTTTCTTTTTTAGAGGGCCTAACTTTGGAGAAGTCATCACTTGAGGGGAAATAACTTAAAGTGGTATTTTCTTTGGGAAGTTATATAAAAAGAGCAAGAGTGAAAGCCAAAGCTCAAACCTATGAGTATTGAGTGTGTTAATTGTGTAGGGGATGTATGGGCCCTGAAGTGGTAGACTAGAGACTTAAGAGTCACACCCTAAATGTGTGTATGTAGGTGTCCCCAAATCACGCCCTGAAGTTAATCACCATTTGTACCTCCTTGAGTTGCGACATAAATTTCTAGGTTGTATAAGCTAATTGTGGCTTTCGAAAAGAGGGTGATATTATTATTCCTTTAGTCATGGGACCCCCTACCTTTCCTTGTCTCACAAAGACAATAATGTAAATCACTCCTTAAGGTGTTGTACATTTGAGTTGATGAACTACCAAGTGTGGACCCAATTTCATTGCAATAAGCCTTAACTTTTAAGTTGTAAAGAGTGCTTGAAGTGTCTTCCATTGTGCTAGACCAGTGGAAATGGATTTGAGGATCCTTGACCATGCCTCTATTTGTTCAAATAATTAATAACCATTATGTCTTTGTCTTTTCTATCTATCAAATTCCAATGCAACTATCATGTCAATCAATGCAAATGTCATCTATAACTTCAAATAATCTAAAAACTTTGGTAACACAAATGCCAAACATTTTAAAATTATTTTGCAAATCTTTAATGCATCTTATAATTGTCCTGAGTAACTAAAATAGTCCTAAAACTTCCATGTGTATAGGGAAAGTAATGGTGTGGCAGACAGCCTGGCGAACTATGGGGTGAGATTTGATGATGTCATGAAATGGGAGTACTTTTCAAATTTGAATGATGACATTAAAACCAAAATTAATTTTGACAATATCAACAATAAGGAGGGCGTATTGTATTTTATTAGGGATTAGTTTCCCGAATGCTACGGTGTAGCAGGTGATCATTGGAAAGAGAGGCGTGAGGGCATAAGAATTAATTTTAGCTTTATTTCCCATGCTTCATGGGTTGTTTTAGTCACTTCTCTTTTGTTGCATGAAAATAAAGGCTATTGCTTATGTCTTCTTGCATATGCGAAGAGAGAATTCAGTCTGAAACTTAGCAAGATGGTGGAGATCTTAAGAGAGAAGAGCCTAAGAATTATAGGAAGCTAAAAGAGGAGGACATGGCTATGGTTTGGCGTAAACTAAATAAAGGCAGTGTCACTTTGTATTTGGAGAAGCTTCGAGACTTTGACAAAACTGTTACTCAAAGATTTAATGAGGGTTGGCATAATAACGCGATGACCCTGGATTGAAAAACGATGGTCGTCACGATGGAAGTTATTGCTCAAATCACTGGTATCCCAAACCAGGGTTTAAATTCCTATAGGAATCACAAGATTTCGGATATGGATGTGAATAAGTTCTCGAAGTCTAAAAAAGATAAAGAGACCTTCATTGAAGCAAAGGCTAATGGTTTTATTGATGTCAGTAAGGTTAAGACAATTTGGCATAATGTCCTGATTGTAATCATGGAGTACATTACCTTGGACGGTCGCTTCATGAGGGCACAATCTCACCACTTCATGTTGTTAAATCACTTCAGGTACAAAGATTTGGTGAACATTCCCTACTATTTGCATAGTTCTTTGATAAAACGCATGTATGAGCATAAAAAGAAAATTAAGAAACATGTGTTGCATGAGGGTTTGAATCTGTTAATATATGAACACATAAGGGATAAGGTCTTTGAACCCATTAAAAAAACCCATGTTCTAGAGAAGGGTAAACAGAAAGCAGGGGATGGTATGGAAGGCAACTCTAAGAAAGGTGGGTCTAGTGTAACTAAGTGGGAAGAGAAAAGTTAGAGTGGTGATAGTGATTCTGAAACTGATGATTCTTGTGATGAGGATAACATTGTGGCTGAAAATATCCCTATCCAGAAGGAGGAAGAAGATACTATTGAAGATTCTGGCGAGGAGAATGAGACTCAAGGTGAGGAGGAGTTTGAAGAAATTGAGGCAAGTAATAATGTGAATATTGAGAAGCGTGTTGAAGAGGACGATGTTGAAATGGAGGATACTAACTAGGCTCAGGGAGGGGAGAACAAAGACCGTGACTCGGACAATGAGAATGAGAGAAATGTCAATTTGGACACTAGGAAGGATGCCATCAACTCGAAAGGTACGTCTAGTGAAAATCTGGGCCAGAACTCAAAGAATTTAGAGTACCTTGTGGATAAAGCTATTCAGTTTGCCACCATGGAGATTCCTAATAGGGAGGAGAGTGAAGAGAGGAGGAGGTGCCCATTCTTGGTAACTTTGTCGCGGGGGTGAGGCATGATGTCCAAATGTCACATGATACGCAAGAGAACTCTAAGGAGGAAACAAAGGATGTCAGCAATAGGAGGGTCAGAATTCCTCTATTAAGCTTATTTTCAATGATTTTAATGATAGAGAGGAGATCACCATAGGGGCGCTTCAAATGGCTAAAGTCGAGGCCCTTTACTCCTTTAGGTTTAAGAAATGATGCTTTCAAGAAATCAAAATGTTGAATCTAAAATGTACAAAGATGGAAGCTAAAAATCATAAGCTCAAGGAATAGATGGTTGGGAGGAGTAATGAGTAGGGAAAGAGTTTCACTTAAGAAGTGGGGTCGTCAATGGAAGCTATCAAGAGTCGGGTAGACAAGATGGAGAACACAATTTATGAGATCCTCCAACGTAGCAAAGACAATATGAAAGCCACCAACTCCAACCTCAAAGCCCTGGTGAAAGTTATAGAAAATGGTTTGGGGAATGTTGGTGATCATAGGGATGAGATCCTGGAGGAAGCAGAGGACCAGGTACCAGAACCAAGGCTAGTGTTAAGAAAAATTCCCCGCCGGATAACAAGAATGTTACTGAGCTCAAAGCCATCATCGGGAGGATGGAGGAGATTGAAGACAGAATGGATGATACTCTGAAGATTAACCTTATTGTGGTTGGTGTTGGTGTCTGATTTGGGTGCTTTGTTGGGTTTTTTGCTGGGCTCTGCTGTTTTTTCTCAGTGGTTTTTGTTGTCTCTTGTAGGGTTATTTTTTGCTCATTTCCTACTTTTTGATAGTGCTTTGTAATGCTTTATCTTTAGTAGATGTGTTTGTAAAGGGTTGTGGGTCCCTTCAAAACCTTTTTTTGCCACTTAATCAAAACATTAGGGTTTTAAACAAATTTTAGAAAATATAATTTTTTAAGGTCCACATCTAAGATTACAAATATATTTAAGCTTGAAATATGTTTCCCTCCAATCATTACATTTCAAAAGTTTAGGTGTCGTCTTAGGTTAAAAAATTTCATCTAGTCTAAGTACCATCTATTAGGTTACTTTCTCTAATTAGTTTTCATCATTAACCCAAACTCTCATTCAACTCATATTATTCAAGTTTCAGTGCTTAGTCCAATGTATTTTTACCCTAAGTCCATCATTGTCTTCATTGGGATTAATTTTCATGGCTCAACCTAGTGCTTTCATTTTCCAAATCAATTATTCATTTTAGTTGTAATCCCTTAGTATAAGTTTCATTTGCATTAGCCTTGTATTTAAATTCCAAATACAATTTTGAAAACTCAAAGATCAAAGATTAGATCAATCCTTGGTTATTGTCAGGAGGTTTGGATGTTGTTAACTATCTTCTTTTATCACTGTCATCAACAAGTTAAAATCCTAGCTCATCATTCTTGTCATGCGTAAAACTTTGTCATTTTCCATCCTTGTCCTTTTCATTCCTTAAGGTCTCAATTGCATTTTAAATATCTCATAACTACATCCATAGATTTGTATTCCTAAGGTTTTCAAAATCCCAAATTCAACAAAATCATAGGGTTGTGTTCTCATCCTTAGTTGCATTTGTCATATCTCAAAGTTTGAAAAATAGAACACAGTTGTAGTTGGATTTACAAGTTCACCCCAAATTTCTAAAAAAAATAAAAAAATCTCAAGAAACCTCAAAAAATAAAGGATTATCCAAATTTCATCTTCAAACATTTCTAATTTTAGTCTAAAATCTACAAAAACATCACGGATTGGTGTTTACATTGTAGAGAAGGTGACCCTCCAATTGAAAGATCACCAAACTCATACCAACACTCCTACTCTTATGGGACCATGTCAACACAATTGACCCAACAATTGTATTAATCCAATTTACTCATTTCCTAAAACCTAAACCAATCTTAGCATGTCCAAACAAATGTCATCCTTATTTCTTCATCACAGAAGAGATGTTAGCTCAATAAATTTGTATCTTGGAACAACGAATGGTAGATATTGAAAAGAGTAGAGCCAAGACCTCCACACCACTTTAAAAATTTCAATTCCCAAATCTATACCTCCAACAACTCAACACACCAACTCTCATATCATAGACAAACATGAATGTGTGCAATAAAATGTGAGCAAGATTAAATTATTAAGAGACTAAGCTAGAAATCCAAGACACGTTATTAAATGCAAACACTTAAGATGAAGGAGTTAAAAAGAAGCTAATTAAAAAAACTAGAAAGCAAGAAATAAGCAAACTAGAGCCTCTTTTGATGAGGATTTCCTTTTGATGCTTTGATTTGGTATGCATGCTCACTTTGTGCTTCCAAGGGTGCTCAAATTAAGTTATATGGTGATGCAATGATTATACTATAAATTTGATAATGCAAGATGGATTAGAAATACTAATATGGATTCGATAACGATGGAATGGATGCAACTTAAGCTAAAAATGAGTGTGAAATAGATGCATAAAATCACTAAAATGGATAGTAGTTCTAAAATCAAAATGACATTATGATGTTGCTTGAAATGTAAGTGGATGATTAATGAAAGAAATGAGAGAGGTTAAATAGGAAATGGGTGCAAGATGAGGGGTCTCCAAAATGCAACACTTGTCATCATAAATGACAAGTGGAATGGAGTCTAAGTGTTCATTTTGGAGGGATGCCACCAAAAATGGAGGTAATTTTCCTATTTAATTAAAATAGGAATGTGCACATATTTAGATAGGGTTAGTTAAGGGGAGGTTTGGAAGCGTAAGATTGGTTTTAGCCTTTGGTTGGTTGGAGGGTTAGTTAGTGGGTTGGGGGTTAGATGGAGGTTAAAGGGATAAGGTTGATTGGGACCAAGGATGTTTGTTAGTAGCTTAGGCTGGGGGGTTTGGTTTGGGGTATGGTTAAGGTTAGGAGACATGTGACGAAATTGAATAAATTTATTAAATTAATTTAATTTTGGAGTAAGGAGGAAGAGAATGAAATGAATTAAATAAACCAAATTTTATTAATTTGTTTTATTCAATAGAATAACAAGGATAATTAATTAATTGAATGGGTTATGGTTTACCACCAATTAGTTAATAAGGGTACAACTTAATTAATTAGATTAATATAGCTAAGGGATAATATTAATTAATTAAATAATAAGTAATTATTTAACGAATAAATGTGATTAGACTAACTAAATTCAATTAATGTAATTAATAAATTTTAGGTGTCTACATTTTTCCCCTCTCTGTAGTGGTTCTATAATAGCATTAGCGCAAAGAATGACAAGATATTGGTGACATGAAGAAAATGGAGTAACAAAATGCCTCGGGCAGACTAGAAAGTTAGATAGTAAATCTGAACTGATGAAGGAAGGAACTAGTGATGCCCCCTTGAGAGGGTGCATGGAAATGGAAGCCCGAGTGGCATCTCGAAAGAAATTGTGTCCCAACGGACAAGAAGAAAGAGAATGTAAAACATTATCCAATGGCGCAAATGGTATGCAAATGAGAGTCTGTAGGAAGGAACAAGGAAGAAAAGGGTCCTAAAGGGATCAGGATAATGAAAATTAGGACCTTGAAAGGCACTTATAAGAGAAAGAATATTTTTTACCCTTCATTTTAACCATAAAAAGGAGATAAATTGAGAGTTTGGAGAGCTAAATAACACTTTTTAGCCCCTCTTAGAGAATTTTAGTGCATGATAATTATGTCATATATAGGACAACCGAGGCACCGAGTGGATGTGGTGGTAAACATGAGGGAGCATTAGATGCTTGATAGAGAGGTACGAATTTAAAACTTGGACCTCGCATTTATTATCTAGCATTTATTGCATTTTGGGGAGTGAAAAGTACAATCTTGCACAATGTGTGTTGCATGGATTTGCACCCCAAGGTGGCGAGAATGCATTCTCATTGCTTGGACTGAAATGTGGGATTGACAAGGTAGAAATGGTTTTGGGACATCAATCTTGCAGGCTCGGGGTTGCATTCCCACTAAGTGGGATTATAAAAGGTGAAAGGGGATAAATGCAGGATCGCATTCCCTCTATGCGGGTTTGCAAAGGGAAAAGCTAGGGTGCAATACCGCCATAGTGGGATTGAGGCGTGGCACAATGAGATTGACATCCCATAGGCAAGAAATGGAGAGATAGAGGTCCTACCAAGGAATGGATATAAAATGGACTTGGGGGATTGGAGGGAAGAAATTATCATCACAAATGCGATAAGGAATGTGAGAATGATGTTAGTAACAATACTGACTTAGTGGTCCTATGGGTTTTGGGTGTAATGGAGCGTCAATATATTAATGATCTGAGAGTGGAGGTCAACAACTCTGAGGGTGGTAGAGTATTTTTCATCAGTAGATCAGGATCAAATAGATGTTATTGGGTTGGGACATGTGGCGAGGATGCCCCATTTTTGGGCTCATATGGCTTTTTTGACAATACTAGCAGAGCGGTGTAGGTGCGAGACCTCTAAATTTCATCTTCCCACAAGGGAGATCTCAGTGAAATGCAAGGATATTTATAGGATATTGTGATTTTTGATATAGGGAGTGTAATTCATTGCACTAAGGAGAGCAGCCAAGGCCACAGTTAGGTTACCGATAAGAGTGGACATCTTGTTATGGCAGGATCAACTTTTACTGCCCTAGGCACTAGCATCAGCGCCCATAAACCGATAGGTATATGTATATGTCTGCACTTAGGTAAGTGAGTTTATTATTCCTGATAGAGGAGGGAGAGCCATTATCTTGGGGATTATTTGGTTGTTGATTAATGTGTTGGATGGAGGCAAGCCTATGTCTTAGGGTACATTAGTATGTGCACAGTTATACCGAGAGTTACAAGTTATTTGCTACCATAAGGGCTATAGTTTTGGGTTTGGAACACTCTTATAGGTATGGGTGCGGGAGAATATTATTATCATGAGGCTAGTAGGAAGGTTAAAAGGGGTGGAAACAAAGCCAGCTGTGTATATCTAGTGAGCAGATATGCACTATTAGGTTGTGAATGGCGTTGATAACTAGAGGGTAGCCTTGGATGGAATAGGGGACTGGATCACTTGGAGGGCCTACATGGATAGATAGGGATGGATAGAGGAATGAATAAACATACCATTTGTTATTACACTTATACATATCACAGGTAGATGGGAGCATATTATTGAGTGGTATCGACTAGATCAAGACCAGTAGTAGTTTTATTTCACACAAGATGTGCCTCCACCCGAACACAAATTCTAACAAAGGATGAGGTAGAGGGTCGTGAAGTTTGGGCGACATTTGGATTAGTTTTCAAATAACCTTAGGTGTCTGATGCAGGAGCAACTTGGGATCTTGGCAATCTTGCATCAACCATAAAAAAATTATTTATAGTTTTCAATTGGTCTGTTGTTGAGTTTATTTCAGCATTCATTCAGTTTGGATCAGTTTTTATTGCACCTCGTGGAGTGTTCGTGGCATCCTATTTTATTTTCACCTAGGTTCACAGCTTGATTGGTTTCTTTGTGTTCAAGTTATCTTGGATTTCTGGTAGGACATCACTATTTTCCATGTTTCATGACTAGTTTGTGTTTTCTGATCACGCGAAGGATTTCACGATCAACAAAGCTTTGTGGCACATATCTTGATGATCTTATGTGCATGGTTGATCTACCTATGGGTTCTCTCATCATGTTTATCTACCTTGTGAGATATTCTTATAATTTCGGTCTTAACCTATATTTTGTAGTAAATTTTCCTATTCTTGGAGAATGTAATATGTCTAGGTCAACCTGATGATTGCAAAGGCTTTATAAATAGATGTAAGTGATCCCTAGGGTATTATTTATTAGATAGATAACCTCATGAAGGTTAGAATTGAAGGTATTATGAGAATTCAATCTATGATCAATCTTGTATGCCTTGAATGTAAGAATACATATTATAGATCCTTTGTACTTTATTTATGGATGATAATAAGAAAGAAGACCTTGCATATCTCTCCATAATTTGTGTTGTGTCCATTGTGTGACTCTTGCTACAAGGATTGGACCAACTTCTTTGAGGTTCCTCCTTGTCCTTGAATGTAAGAATGCATATTATAGATCCTTTATACTTTATTTATGGATGATAATAAGAAAGAAGACCTTGCATATCTCTCCATAAGTTGTGTTGTGTCCATTGTGTGACTCTTGCTACAAGGATTGGACTGACTTCTTTGAGGTTCCTCCTTGTCCTTATTTGGAAACAACTTATCGAGAAATACACAAGATATTCTTTCTTATTATGATCTAGAAATCAAGTATAAAGGATCTACAACATGTAGTCTTACATACTAGGCATATAGGCTTGATTATAGATCGAATTATTAGAATACCTATAATGCTAACCTTCAAGAGGTTATCTATCTAAGAACTAATATCCTAGGTATCAATTACATATGTTTATAAATCCTTCTTAAGCATCAAGTTGGCCTAAACAGATTACATTATCCAAGAATAGGAAAACACAATACAAAATATAGGTCAAGACCCAAATCAATAAGAATGTCTCACAAGATAGATAAACATGACAAGTGAACCCATAGGTGGGTCAACCATGCACATAAGATCATGGAGATATGTGCCATAAAGCTTCATTGGTCAGGAAATCCTTCGCGTGATCAGAAAATACAAATTGATCATGAAACATGAAGAACAATGATGTCCTACCAAGAATCCAAGATAACTTGAACATGGAGAAACCAATCAAGCTACACACCTAGTTGAAGATAAAATAGGATGTCATGAAAACTCCATGAGGTGTGCAATGACAACTGATCCAAACTGAATGAACATTGAAATAAACTCAGCATCAAACAAACTGGAAACTGGAAACAAAATATTTTTGATTGATGCAAGATTGCCAAAATCCCAAGATGCTCCTACAACAGACACATAGGGTTATTTGAAAAGTGAGCCTATCCACTCTCCTTAGCTATTGGGTTGGCTAGTATACATCCACCCTATGGATAGAGTTGAGGCCAGATTGATGGGATTTATGAGCATGGCTAATAAATCGTAGTGTGACAACAACATATACAACACAGGGGTTGGGAGGATACCCGAGGATGTGGGTAGGGAAGGGATTCTGGCCTTAGGGACACAAATGAGACATGCACACATAGAGGGGCATAGTGTGAATGTTTACTATCCAACCCAATAGATAAGGAGAGTGGCGACAGTAGCACTAAGGCAGTGGAGAAACTACCAACACCTACGAGGAGGGGAGGGCGAAGATAGGCAATAACACCTGATGCAAAGAGTGGATGGGAGAGCTGGAGATGAAGATGGAGGGACGGGACAAGCACAAGGACCTATTATGTAGGCTAGAGGTGATGGATAGGGGGATATGGCTACCAAGGATATAGACCAAGGTGTGCAAGCACCACCATAGGGAGAGTGGTCATGGACAGGAGCACCACCACCACCTAGTACAGGGGCTAGGAAATGGGCTATAGGGAAGATAAGAGTGTATACCAAGGTACAGGGTGAGAATATGTCATCCACATGGGATCCCATGTTAAAGGTTGCCTCATTAAGGGATGCGTGGACTATATTTGATATGCAGTATAGGGAGACAGTTGTAGAGCAAGATGCCCTATATAGAGAATGAGATGATCTAGTGTGGGATGGGGATGGACAACAGAGTTGGAGAGATGACTTGGTAGGGGATTATGATGGGTTGGTGAGGGAGAGGAATTCCCTAAGGAAACAACTAGGTTCCTTACAATAAGAAAGGGATATTCTAACAAGGGAGAGGGATGAGGCGAGAGCAGGAAGAGATATCTTGGAACAATATTTCCAAAGGATAAAGGAGAGGATTAGAGATATCAGTGCCAACAGGATGAAGCACAAAGGGGTAAAAAAAATTTTTTGGGGGGGTGAGTCATTATCAATGGTGCTAGACAGGTAGTTGCTGGAAATCGGGGAGTTATCCCATGATTTTGGTCGGTATACATCCAAATATGAGATGGTAGTGCCACCAAGGGATAGTGAGATATACATAGCACCCCCATGGATAACACAAGCTATGCTAGCTAGAGGTGCTAGTTGATGGGTAGGTGGGTAAACTAGGAGGATAGGCATAGATACTCGGAGTATAGGTGGGTCGACCTAGAGGATAGTGGGATCTTCATGAATTATAGGATCTTGATGGAGGACATGCTCCAAAAGTAGTACAAGATCAGCAATGTGAATAGCTCAGGGATCTCAGGCATCTGGGGACATAGGCAATGGGACAGGTGCAAGGAAACCCATAGGACCAGGGCATACAACTACCAAAATAAGAGGGTCACAACCTATAGGGACAATATGCTAGGGTGAGGATTTATATTGTCACCTTGACTAACACTTGAGAAAGCAACCCGTAGACCATACATGAGATGCATATGATATTTTGGGTTACTGTACACGTATACCATTATTCATTGATTAGTGTACCTCATTCTTTAATCAACATTATTGTTTGACATACTGATGTATCATGATATTTTAGAAACATTTATGATATATAGAATGGAGATATTTGGGCTGGCATACCATGTGTTCGAGTATCATTATCTATTTTATGATGCAATATACTATGATGTATGGATGTATGCATATGATTTGATGTACTAACATATTTGTGATGCGGGATGCAACAATCAGATGTGACTTATGACATGACATATGATACCTATATGATATGTACTAACATTTTTGTGATGCAAGATGAAATGAGATGCATTTGTATGTGATTATTATGATGATTATGATATGATATCGATGCAGAGGTTGGGATGGATATGATGAAACAAGGTTTCTAGTGGATGGATTGCCCTTAGGCCTCAGACACTCAAATGTCTACAAATGAACCAATAACCCTCTAAATACCCAAGGATGAAGGTTTTGGTTTTCTTATATTGTTTTCAACAAGGATTGGTGTGATATTTAGTTTGCAACCCCACCCAACACTCACATCTTACAAAACACTCATATTAGGCCTAGTCTCCTTATAGCCCAACAATGACCTAATTTGGCACTTAACTCACAACTTCCCCAGAGGACTCTATAAAAAATTTACCTTTTATGATGCCCTTCATCCCCATCTAAAACATATCAAAAACTTTGATGTTGTTGTTTTGGACCAACTGTTCCAATAATTGACTATACTCTATTTTGAAGAGAGCTAAAAACATGCATTTAAAAAATAAAGTATGCTAAGATATTGCTTCCAAACTTAAATACTCTCATTAGTCTTCTCAAATTACCCCAATGCAAGGAATCCCCAACCAATTTGACCTTCAGACCCTTGCAGACATGAAACCCACAATTTGGCTTCAATCAACCCTTAAATACGAGGCTTTCTAAATGTCCCACTTCCCAATGCTTCTACCACCAACCAATGATGGATTCACAATTAAAAAACCATTATAAGAACAACATCATATATGGTCCTTATTAAGCCAAATTTCTTGTTGTTGCTCCAATCCAAGCAATTTCAACAACTTTCAATGTGTAAATTTGGTGATCACCTTCCCCATTCAACTTATCTGAAAAATATTATGTTAGGCTAATAATATAGTTTTTAAATTAGGACCATTAAATGATAAAAAAAAATGACAAACATTCATGGAATGGTCATGTTCTTTCACAAAATCAGACTGTTCTAAAAAATAGTGAATTTTAATGAACTGTCAGCACTAAGTAATGTAAATCTAAAACAAATAAACCCTCAGAGAATTAAATCTTGTCCTAAATGATAATAATAATATCCCTAATGAATTTGGAACACAAAGGAACTTCTATGGAACAAAAATCATACAATGAAAGTAAGGAAATTGTCCAAATTCTGAGTTTTATTTGCAAATTTAAGTAACAGTCTATACATTCACACTTCTTCTTTCATAAAAGGATGAGTTTCATACTTATAGACTCCATACTAACTCCCCCAACTAATTTGGATCGGTTACATGGCTTTGTTAAGCATTTAAACTCCCTAAAACAACTTTCCCACCATTTTCCCAACTAGCCGTTAGTTTTCAAACATTTGAATTTTCAAATTAGAAAAGATGACTTAACTTCCTTGTAATTTGAAAACCATTCACTCCCATGGATTCAAAATAATTTATTAAACATTCCCAGAATCTTCTAGACTCTTTAGACATTACATTGTCAATATTTCCATGATTTGAGTCCTAAGGTCCTTATCAGGACCTTCAGGATATTACACAATTTGATTACATTTATTGCCCTTATACATCATTATGGGCCTTAATAAATTGTAATTTACTTTATTTTCCTTCTGTAGCTTCATATCCCTTCCATTCTTCCATGGTGTCTTCATCATATTGTTTGGATTCTTATTAGGTGCCCCTGCACCATACTCCTCAAAAATGAATGTATTCTTGTCCCAATGAGTATTCATCTTCCATGCATCAGTTTGCTCATGCCTTGATTTCATTTTGTGTGGAGAGATCCAATAATCTCCCAAATTCACCTGTCTCATGCTTCTCCAACTTGTGTTCACATCACAAAAGTTGTTAGAAATAAAATATTGGTTTTGATGCCCTTTTCTAGGACATTGTTGCTTGTAAAGGGACTGTATTTCTTCCCCCGTGTCATTCATTTGCTGCCTCTACAACTTCTACTTCCTTTCACCCTTCACCTTCTCTTAAAGAGAAAAACTAATGGTCCTCATTTGCACACATTTCAAGTCTGAATGTCCTACATCATTAGGATTTTCCTTGTTCTCAGTCTGTTGTCCATTGACAGTCATCTTCCAACCATTATCATGGTTGATCTTCCCCTACAAAATATGATACCCAAAACACATTATTATGTTCTCTTTGCCCTTATTTACTAAAGGTTTCAATTCATACTTTTTGTTGCCCTTATGCACAATGTAGATGTTCAAGTACCCATCATGCATAGTCCTTATAGTCCATTGCCATGGTCTTCCTAAAATCATGTGTCCGCAACTCATATTTGTCACATCACAAAAAATATTATCCTGATATGCACCAATTGAAAAATCAACATAAACTTTTTCCTTAACCAAGAGATTTTGATTTGCACTAACCCATGTTGCATAGTATGGTCTAGGGTGAGGAAATGTCTTCAAGTTCAACTTATTTACAACTTCATAAGAAACCAAATTACTATGTGTACCAAAATAAACTATTAGTTTGCATACCATCTTCCTTGTCAAACAATTGGTTCTAAAAATACTCACTTGTGGTGTTGGTTTAATTGATTCTCCTCTTCCCATTAGAAGACATTCTCCTTCCTCTAGATAAACCATTGTAGACTCATTCTTCTCATTTTCTTATTGTGTGATATTTTTTCTCCTATCCTTGTTTTTCTCTTGTTTATTCCACTAAGGACATCTAAATGATCTGTGCCCCACTTCATTATAATGAAAATATTTACCTGTGAAGCTACCACTTCCTCTTCCTCCTACAAATCTATCACCTCTATGGTTGTATCCTCCTCTCTGATCTGATGTGGTTCCCTTTCCTTTATCTTTGTCATTGTTGTTAGGAATAACAGCCCGCCAACACAACTGAGAGGGGGGGGGGGGGGAATCAATTGNAACAGCCCGCCAACACAACTGAGAGGGGGGGGGGGGTGAATCAATTGTGAGACAGATTATTAAACATTAAAATTGATAAACAAAACTTTAATCCAAATGATAACACAGAAAATGACAAAATAATAACACAATCATTTATTGTCGAGGAAAGCCTGTTAAAGTTAAAACCTCGATGGGAATTAGCACCCACAAATAATGTATTGAGAACATAGTATCTTTATTAAAAGATTTAGCCCTATTAGGATCTTATTTTTGCATTACAGTACACAGTCCCTGTTAAAGGACTGACCCTTTTAGGAGTCAAGAGTAATATTGGGCTCACTGCCCAAGCACACTTCCTAAAGAAGGTTAAAGCCACCCTCAGGTTTTACAATCTAAAATACAAGTGTATATAGGAAATATACAATCCAGTGAACTGTTTGATAGCAACTGTCTTTTCTTGGTCAATTCCAATGAAGAAACAAAATCACAATCTCTTCTCAACATCAAGCAGATAAACAAGCTCGCAGCTTCCACACTTTATCGTCTCTATCTTCAATCACATTCACCTCTTACATACATCTTTTCAAAATAAAAGATCTTTCACATATACCCTATTACAATAATTGATTAGTTTGACCAATTAAGCTTTCCCAATATGAAAATTATTATTTAACCCCTTTCTAAGATACACACGGTACCTATAACAAGTAAACATAAATTACAATTCATCAGATATATTCCAAGATCTATAATCCACGCTCACAATCTATAATACACGTTACATCTCTGAAGTCAGCCCCAAATAGGTCTCCTCTAGAACACACACCACAACTGACATCATCAACAATCATACAACTTGCGAAAGATAAAAAACACACCTTAACATTTATTCTTCCATCCCTTAAGCTCGCATAACCTGAATCCACATCGCTCTTAAGTTATACTCAAAACACAGAGATTAAATCTGTCAAATATCACTGTCACCATCCAATACCCAGTCTTCACTAAAACATCTGTAACTCATTTGATAGAAAATATTAAATCGTACGACCTTAGGAATAATATCACAACACATCCCTATACACATCACTATCTTTTCTCATTCTGAATCAACCGTACAGTACCCGTACACCTCTGTCAGTCATAAAGCAATAGTAATAACCGATATGTTCTGCCTCCATAGAAACATATGTTGACATCAGTGACACAACATGAATGCAAAAAACATCATCAGGAACCAATTCCAACAATCTCCCCCTTTGGCATTGATGGCAACATATGAGAAAATCCATCAACCCAAAAGTACTCTCTCAATACAATCTTCTCAATATCCTCAACACAACTCTCCCTAAACATTAGGGATTTTCTCATAGAATCTCTCCCCCTTTAAAAACAACGGAAAAGGGTACCATAACTTCTTCTTATTTCTTCTTCAAGGTGTAGGTTTTTCAAATCTTCATGCCTATAATAACTAGGTGCAAAATCACCCAAATATTTTCTACAATGTTCCTGTGATCAGTCCCCTTGAGGAGTAGATCCATACATCAAGTCCAAAAAATGATATAGCTTTGAAAGCCACTGGAATGATGCATTCCTGCATCAATTTAGTTCTCTCAAGGAGGCAATTTCACCCCAAGCATACCTCTGAGATACTCAAAGGCATCCTTTGGAAAAGGTTTTGTAAATGCATCTGCTATATGTTCCTTCGTGTTGATATACTCCAATATGATCTCCTTCTCTGCTACCTTGTCCCTCAAGAAATGATACTTAATCAGAATATGTTTAGTCTCTAAATGCATTACTGGATTATTTGACATGTTCACTATGCTAGTGTTATCACAATGGATAACCACTGGCTCTTCAAAAATTATTCCAATGTACTTCAACATTTGTTTCATCCAAACAATCTGTGTACAATTTATAGCAGGAACAACATACTCAGATTCAACAGTTATTTGAGCTATACAATCTAGCTTCTTACTTGACCATGAAACCAACCTTTTTCCAAGGAAAAATTCTCCTCCACTTGTACTCTTTTTGTCATCCTCACTACCTGCCCAATCGACATCAGTATATGCATGTAAGATAAAATCATCTGATTTTTCATACCATAACCCATGCTCTATTGTTTCTTTCAAGAATCTAGAAATTATTTTCACAACAACAAGGTGTGTCTCTTTAGGGTCCTCTTGATATCTTGCCACAATTCCAACTGCATTAGCAATATCTAGCCTGGTGTGAGTTAGATATTGTAGACCTCCAATCATTGATCTGTACTTTGTCTGAAAAACACTCTGAGTTTCATCATTATTAGTAAGTTTTTAACCAGTCACCATGGGTGTCCCAATAGGTTTACAATCTTCCATTCCAAATTTCTTCAACATTTTCTTAAGATACTTGGCCCGAGAAATGAAAATACCACTCTTTTTCTGATTAATTTGCGATCCAAGGAAAAATTTCATCTCACCAATCATTGACATTTCAAATTCATTTTCTATCTCTTTAGAGAATATTTTACTCATTATATCATTTCCTCCAAAAATGATATCATCAACAAAAACTTCTATGATTAGAATTCCATCTTCACTAGTTCTTAAGTATAAATTGTTGTCTACATTACCTTTTCTAAAGCAAAGATGAAGTAGATACATGTCCAGTATTTCATACCATGCTCTTTGTGCTTGTTTAAGTCCATACAAAGATTTCTTTGATTTACAAACCATGTCTTCATCTTCTGTCAAAGGAATTCCATCAGGTTGCTCAATGTATACCTCTTCCTCTAGATCTCCATTCAAAAATGCAGATTTCACATCCATCTGATATACATTAAAATCTTTATGTGCAGGATAATCAAGAAATAATCTTACTACTTCCAACCTAGCAACAAGAGCAAATGTTTCTTCAAAGTCCATGCCTTCTTGTTGCGAGTAGCCTTTACAAACCAGTCTTGCTTTATTTCTTACCATTGTTCCTTCTTCATCCATTTTGTTTCTGAAAACCCACTTAGTTCCTATAATATTATTTTTTAAGGACTTGGAACCAATTCCCAAGTGTTGTTCTTGTTTATCTTTTATAATTCTTCCTGCATAACTTTATTCCAAGATTCATCTCTACATGCCTCATTAGTAGATTTTGGTTCAACTCGAGAAATCAAACAAATTTCATCTCTTAATTTAGATCTTGTCATCATTCCTCTATTAGCATCTCCAATAATTTGATCTTTGGAATGGTTTTTCTTAGCATACCTCGACGTCTGAGGAATTTTAGTAGGATCATTTGAATCATCTTGACATACCTCGAGCTCATAGTCAATCTCAAAAGGTTATTCTTGATTTGCAGTAATCTCCTTGATCTTTGTAGTCTGATTATAGTCATACATTCTCTCTTGAATCTGAGACTTTTCATCTATCCTCACATTAGCACTTTCAATCATCTTCCTCAATCTCAGATTGAAACATTTATAGCCTTTTCTTTTAGTGGAATAACCAACAAAGACCCCTTTATCACTTCTAGCATCGAACTTTCCTATCTCATCATCTCTTTTGATATAGCATTTACTACCAAATATTCTAAAATATTTCACACTAGGAGTATGATTAAACCATAATTCATAAGGAGTCTTACATGTACCTTCTCTGATCTAAATTTTGTTTAAAGAATACACAACAGTACCAACAACTTCTCTCCAATGAACATGTGATACATTTCCTTCCAGCAACATAGTTCTAGCAACATCTAATATTGTTTTATTTCTTTGCTCTGCTATCCCATTTTGTTGTGGTGTCCTAGGAGTAGATGTCTGTCTATATATTCCATGTTCTTCACAATAGGTATTGAACAAATTTGAAGTAAACTCACCACCTCTATATGATCTCAAATATTTTATCTTTAAGCCTGATTCATTCTCAACTTTTGCTTTGAATATTTTGAATTTTTTAAATGCCTCTGATTTCTCTCTTAAATATGTAGTCCACATCATCCTAGAAAATTCATCAACAAAAAGTGTAAAGTACCTTTTACTGTAGTAAGATCTTGTTCTTGTAGGACCACATAGATATGTATGCACTAGATCCAATATGTATGCACTAGATCCAACTTTCCTTTCATTGAATAAGATTTGATTTTAAAATTGCTTCTAGTCTGCTTCCCCATTACACATTCTCTACACATGGTGTTAGATGATTTCACAGTCTTTGGTAGTTCTCTAGCTGCATTAGTCATACTTGCCTTCACAATATTATCAAAGTTAACATGAAAAAATCTTTTATGCCATAACAAACTATCATCAAACTTCACAAAAAAACAAGAAGCCTTGGATGTATTTAATTCAAATACATTACCTTTGGATTTAGTACTAGATGTGATCAAGTCTCCTAACTTACTTCTGATAGAACATTTCCCATCAATGAATTTCAATTGATAACCCGTGTCCACTAGTTGTCCAGCATTAAAAAAATTATGCTTAAGTCCATCAACAAGTAATACATTGTTAGTATTGGTCTTTCTATCCAAAGACACAAATCCAACTCTAATTATAAGCTTAGGAGTATTGTCACTCAATCTCACAACACCACCATCATACTTATTCAAATTAACAAACTTATTTTTATCTCCATTCATATGGTGTGAACAACCACTATCTATAACTCATTCAAATTTCTTTTCAACACAAGATACTAAAGCTCTTTCTTCATGTATAGGTTTATCATTCTCGGTGGAAATAAATCCAATCTCATCATAATCAATAACATCATCATCAGAAACACCTTCACTAGCATAATAAAATTCCTTATCCTTTGAATACTTAGGTTTATAAAACTTAGATTTATGCTTTGGAACCCTTGTATGACATCTAGATCCAAAATGGCCTATCTTATTGCATGAAAAACATTTTAGAGGTAACTTTCCTTCAAACTTACTGTTACCTCTCTTATATCTTCTAGCGATCAGGGACACAATTTCATCTGACTTTCTTTCTTCTTCCTGTATTTGTTCCCATTCATCATCATATTCACTGAGATATTCTCTCAAGTCACTACTATTGGTGCTCGCAATTCCTGATAAAGTCTTTTTTTTTTTATGCACAGTCACCTTGAATGTTGACTCAACTTTGGGTAACGAGTCTCTCAGCTCTGCAGCCTCAAAGGTAGTTAGTTTTCCAATCAACGTCTCTCTATTAAAGTTTGTTTTCAAAGGCATGATCTCTTCTATAACTTTCACTTTGGTTTTGTATACAAGTGTCAGGGATCTAATAATTATCACAATCAATTCTTCCTCACTGTAAGTGCCTCCAGAGTTCCTGATGCCAATAACAAATTCAATAATTCTCTGTGCATATGCTCTAATATTCTCATCATCTCTCATTTTCAATATTTCCATCTTTGTCTTCCAATTCTGCAACTCCTCCTACTAAGCAAACTTGTATCCTTCATGATGTGCTTCCAATCTTGTCCAAATGTCATGTGCAGAATCTAAATCTTTTACCTCTGTGAATTCACCTTCAGAAAGCGCACTAATCAATGATTCTCTTGTGACCATGTTGTATGAGAATACCTTATTTTCTTCATTAGTAGCCTTATCTAGTTCATCCTCAGCTTTCATATGTACATTATTCTTTCTTATCATCCAGTAGTTGATTCCCAAGCATAGCAGATGTGTTCTCATCTTGTTCTTCCAACTGTCAAAGCTTTTAGGATCAAACTTTGGACTATCGTTCCTATAGTATGCCGTCTTTAGGATCACCTCAAGTTGTTAAACTTTCTCTCTAAGGACCAGTATCTCTGATACCAATTGTTAGGAATAATAGTCTACCAACACAATTGAAAGGGGGGGAGTGAATTAGTTGTGAGATAGATTATTAAACATTAAACTTTATAGACAAAAATTTAATCCAAATGATAACACAATAAATGCCAACACAATAACACAATCCTTTATTGTTGAGGAAACCATGTTAAAGGTAAAACCGCGGTGGGAATTAGCACCCACAAATAATGTACTGGGAGTATAGTATCCCTGTTAAAAGATTTAGCTCTGTTAGGAGCTTATTTATGCATTACAGTACATAGTCCATGTTAAAGGATAAACCATATTAGGAGTCAATATTAATAGTGGGCTCAATGCCTAGGCACACTCCCTAAAGAAGGTTAAAGCCACCCTCGAGAATTACAATTTTAAATACAAGTGTATATAGGAAATATACAATCCAGTGAACTATCTGATAGCAATTGTCTTTGCTTGGTTAGTTCCAATAAAGTAACAGAATCACAATCTCTGTTCTATATCCAGCAGACAAACAAGCTCTTAGCTTCCACACTTTGTTGTCTCCATATTCAATCACGTTCACCTCTTACATACATCTTTTCAAAAGAAAAGATCTTTCATATATACCTTATTATAATAATTGATTAGGTCGGTCAATTAGACTTTCCCAATATACAAATAATTATTTAACCCCTTGATAAGATAAACACGGTACCTATAACAAGTAAACATCAATTATAATTCATCAGATATAATCCAAGATTTGTAACCCACACTCGCAATCCATAATACATGCTACATCTTTGAAGTCGGCCCCAAATAGGTCTCCTCCAGAGCACACACTAGAGTTGACATCACCAACAATCATACAACTCGCTAAACATAACAAATATGCCTTAACATTTATTCTTCCATACCTTAAGCTCGCATAACCTAAATCCACATCACTCGTAAGTTATACTAAAAACATAGAGACTAACTCTCTCAAAGATCACTGTCATTGTCTAGTACCCAGTCTTCACTAAAACATTTGTAACTCATTTAATAGACAATATTAAGCCGTGCGACCTTAGGAATAATATCACAACACATTCCTATACACATCACTATCTTTTCTCATTCTAAATCAACTGTACAGTACCCATACACCTCTGTCAGTCATAAAGCAATAGTAATAACCAGTTTGTTCTGCATCTATGGAAACATATGTTGACATTAGTGACAAAACATGAATGGCAACAACATCATCAGGAACCAATTCCAAAAATTTATTCTATGAATGTCTACATTTTTTTTTCCACCTCTTCCTCTTATGGCTCCTCCTCCTCCTCTATTGTTATGTCTCTCACTTTTCCTCTTCAACTTCTCCTCTGCTGTGACTGCGAGTTGAAAGCATTCTCCTAGGCTCCCCGACACATTTTACCCTATCTCATCCTATATTTTGTACTTTAGGCCATTGATTTATCTGGACACCTTCTCATCTTCATCTTCTACTCCTCTCCTAATGCTTAGGGTGTGAAACAACTCAGTGTAGAACTTGATGTCCATATCTCTCTGCTTTAAATTATTCCTTCTCACTTGATCTATATTGCCAAATCTGATGGAAAGATCTGACTCTTCACCATAGTCCTTATTCTTTTCTAGTTAGAGATTGTATTCAACCCCCTTGTTATCCTCTCATTTTGAATGCTAGTCCACCATATAAGGGTTGTTCCCCTTAGCCTTTCTTTAGCCAACTTCACCTTCTTCTCTTCTTCTACATCTTCAAGATCAAAATAGTTCTCAAGTGCTTCTAGCCATCCAAACACTTCTTCAGTGTCCATCCTTCCTTGGTATATTGGCAAGTCAAAATGCCCCTTTCCACCATTTCCTTATACTGCTCTGATTAGCCTTGTGAATCTCCTCTCCTCAGGATCATTTTCTTCCCTATGACCCCTATTGGCTTGTTCTTCATTAAACTCTCCTTCTTCTTCATGGTTCTCTTCATGAACCTCTTCTCTCCTAGGTTCTCTTCTTTATTTTTCTAGTGCTTCTATCCTCTCTAAGAACTGAAGTATTTCCCTTCTCATTTGTCTCCCTTTTCTTTCCCTTATGGCTTCCAATTCCACGTTTTCTCTTTCCTTCTATTCTTTTGTTGCCCTTAACTCTTCTATCTCCCTTGATATTCGATTTTTGGGTTCCATGACTCTTGAATTCTTCCCTCTAACTCTCACAAAGACCATCTAGTGGGCTATGATGCCACTTGATTCATAGGTCGGGATGGATATGATGAAACAAGGTTGCTAGTGGATGGATTGTCCTTAGGCCTCAAACACTCAAATGTCTACAAATGAACCAATAACCCTCCTAATTCCCAAAGATGAAGGTTTTGGTTTTCTTATATTATTTTCAACAAGGATTGATAGGATATTTAGTTTGCAACCCCACCCAACACTCACATCTTACAAAACACTCCTATTAGGCCTAGGCTCCTTGTAGCCCAATAGTGACCTAATTTGGTACTTAACTCACAAGTTCCCTAAAGGACTCTTTGAAAAAATTACCTTTTCAGATACCCTTTATCCCCTTCTAAAACATATCAAAAACTTTGATGTTGTTGTTTTGGACCAAATGTTCCAATAATTGATTGTACTTTATTTTGAAGAGGGCTAAAAACATGCATTTAACAAAGAAAGTATGCTAAGATATTGCTTCCAGACTTCAATACTCTCAGTAGTCTTCTCAAATTACCCCAATAGAATTAATCCCCAACCAATTTGACCTTTAGACCCTTGTAGACACGAAACCCCCAATTTGGCTTAGTCAACCCTTAAATTTATGGATTTCTAAATGTCCCACTTCCCAATGCTTCTACCACCAACTGATGATCGATTCCCAATTAAAAAACCATTCTAATACAACCCACAACATAATATATGGTCCCTATTTAGCCAAATTCTTGTTGTTACTCCAATCCAAGCAATTTCAACAAATTTCAATGCATAAATTTGGTGATCACCTTCCCCATTCAACTTATTTGCAAAATATTATGTTAGGATCACAATATACATGTTAAATTAGGACTATTCCATGAGAACATTAATGGAATGGTCATGTTCTTTCACAAAATCAGACTGCTCTGAAAAACATTGAATTTTAATGAACTGTCAGCACTAAGTAATGTAAATATGAAACAAATAAACCCTTAGAGCATTCAAGCTTGTCTTAAATGATAATAAGAATATACCTAATGCCTTGGAACACAAAGGAACTTATATGGAACCAAAATCATACAATGAAAGTAAGGAAATTGTCAAAATTCTGAGTTTTATTTGCAAATTTAAGTAACAGTCTATATATTCACACTTCTTCTTTCGTACAAGGATGAGTTTCATACTTATAGAATCCGTACTAACTCCCCCAACTGATTTGGATTAGTTACATGGCTTTTTAAGCATTTAAACTCACTAAAACAACTTTCCCACCATTTTCCTAACTAGTCGCTAGTTTTCAAATATTTGAATTTTTAAATTAGGAAAAATGACTTAAATTGCTTGTAATTTGAAAACCATTGACTCCTATGGATTCAAAATACTTTATTAAACATTCCTAGAATCTTCTGGACTCTTTAGACATTACATTGTCAATATTTCCATGATTTGAGTCCTAAGGTCCTTATCAGGAGCTTCAGGATATTGCACAATTTGATTACATTTATTGCCCTTATACATCATTATGGGCTTTAATACATTGTAATTGAATTTATTTGCCTTCCATGGCTTCGTATCCCTTCCAATCTTCCACGGTGTCTTCATCAAATTGTTTGGCTTCTCATTAGGTGCCCCTGCACCAGATATGATGATATGATGAATATGATCTAGTGACACTTATGATGCATGATGCGACATGGATGCAAATGTATGATATATATTTTTGTTTTTATTTTGTATATGTGTTATTTTGTATGATATACAAATGGAATGAAACGCATATATGCTTTTATGAATGTTATTTGGAAATGTCGTGATGTATCATGTAGGCAATGATAATGTATTGAAATTACCTTAATGAGAATGTAAATGAGATGGTGATGCAACTAAGTGAATGAAATGATCATGCAACTATATGAAAATGAAAATGCCAATGCAATTGAATGGTAATCCATACAAACTTTCTAAGAATACAAATGCTTTGAGAGTTGAACACCCAAGACACAAGCCTAAGTGGGGCGAATGACTCAGAGATATGTGCACATTCCAATTCATGACTAATTAGGAAAAGTAACTAGGTCAAAATTAATGATGGGTGAATACAAGTGAAATAATTATGAAAATGATCATGGAGCTTGGGAAACCTTGAAAATGGGTTTTTTGTGCAGTGATAACTTATTTTGAATAGCATTATTAGTTACTCGCCAAGATATAAAGAACCAGGGTTACATGATAGATAGAGCATAGGACTGATGCAACAATAGAAAATGTTAGACCAAAATCACACAAGAGCCACATAGGACTTTGGTGGGTATGATGTTGGAGGAACCACAAGCAAGCGACATGCCCCAGTATACCATGTGACCAAAAGGATCAGATGTGGAAGTACATGGAACACATCTAGAACACACCTAAAAAACCAAGAAAAACCAAAATCACGCCTACATGTATCGTCATTTGTAGCACACCATGATATAAAGGATTGTTGCAACCTTGAGGAGACTAAAAAAAAGAGCTTCAAGAAAGATAAAGAAAAATTCAAAAGAATTCATGCCAACATGAATGTATCAAATATATTTTTATAAGAGATATGACCGACGAATGAGATTTGATGTGTCTGACTTGAGGAAGGATATATCCTGCACAAATTGATGGTGGGATGATGAGTGACTTACTAAGGACAAAAGACACCTAAGATGAACAATCATGTCAAGGATTCTCTCGGATGATCATTGAATTACAAGATAAAGGGACGTGATCTTGAGAACATATAATTGACACCTATATACAACCTACACAAAAACTGCCAAACAAACTGGAAATATACAAGGCACAACCAATATATGTACAAACGACAAGGCCCAAAACAAGAGATATATATTGATGACAATAGTACAAATATCTCACCAGATTCTTGACCATGGTAAGCATAAGGAAGAGGATGGGGATGGGTGATGAATTGCAAGATAAATAAATGGAGATTGATGAAGGATGTAGAAATGGGATAACTGTTGATACCATGCAAGAGGATATAACAAGAATTAGAGGGATAATGAAACTGACCCACTACATGTTATGCATGTTTCCAAGTTTTCACCATATATACTTATCAAAGGCACCACCCTAAAAGGTTTTCACCATGGGATGATTCATTTCTCTTTACTATTTTTCTTTCTTTTTTATTTTGTTTGGAATTTTTCTACTTTCTAAAAGTGGGGCTACACTCCCATGAATTAGCCACATAACCTTTTTAGACACATAATATTAAGGAGATCACTGAGGGGTTCCTCTTCGGGGTAGATAATTAGTAGGCTCTTGAACCATAGTTAGCAGTGACAACATATGGACCAATCCAGTTAGGTTCAAACTTTTCTTTCTTGTCCCAATTTTGCTAATTTCTCTTATTTTCTCTAAGCACCAAATCACCCACCTTAAACTCACGAGGGTGAACCTTCTTTTGATAATACTTATTAAACCTATTTTTATAGATATGAAGATGATTATAGGCCTTTTGATGTTGTTTGTCAAGTACAATAATCTTCATTGGAGATGAAGTCCTTAAAAGAGATCTACATATATGGCATTTCAACTTTGATTTGCAAGATGGATTTGGAACCATAAACAAGGGAGTATGGAGTGGCATTGGTTGGGGTGTAGGTACTAGTACCAATATCATTGAGATCCTTTTTGAGGATACACAAAATATCTTTATTGGTTGCCTCTGTTTGGTCATTTCCTTGTGGGTAATATGAAGTGAATGAATAGTTGCAGATATGGAATGTATCCGTTAAGTCTTGTACATGGTGGTTTTTAAAAGGAGTGTCATTATCGATAAGGATGGTAGAAGGGAATCTATAGCAGAAAATGATGTGGTATAGGATACAATTGAAGATTTGGGCTCTTGTGGTAAGTATTACTGGAATGGCTTCAACCCATTTGTGGAAGTACTCAATGGTAGCAATGATATACTTATGATCGTCATAGGATGAGGGGTGGATCTTGCCAATGACATCAATGCCCTATGTAGAGAAAGGTCATGGTTTTGTAATAAGATAAAGATCTCATATTGATACATGAATCGAGTATCCATGGTATTAGTATGGTAAATATTTCTTAACAAAATAACAACAATCATGCTCCATAGTGGGCCAATAAGACCCCACTCTCAATGTTTTCTTGGCTAGGATACATCTCCTCGTATGAGCACCAAAAGCTCCAATGTGTACTTCTTTCATCACAAGAGTAGCCTCAATGGAATCTAGACATCTAACAAGGACATCATAATAACTAGGATGATATATATCATCTCCTATAATGGTATAGTAGGAGGAACAACCCAGTTGTGTATAAGTGTCTCGGTACCAGGGTGATTAGGGACCAATGATGTTGCACACTATCAGATTTGTTTAAGGCCTCTTAAGAATTATGGTCACTTTTTGAAGACATAATGATAGATTAAATTGTGTTCAATGAAATATTTTTAATTAGAATGTGATTGGGTCAATTTTCTCCTTACACACCCTTATTAAAGAAACAATGAAGTTACCCGCTTTTTTCTTACTAAATTACAACCCCGCCTTTGGTAAAGTTTGCACAAAATCTTGTTTGAGGGGATTTATTTTAGGTGTTTATGAGACACTCTTTAATAAAAAATTTCTCATATCCTAGTAGATTGATATAACTTATTACTAATTCTCCATTTTTTCCCTAATTCCTTAGTTTAACATTCATCAAAAATTAAAAGGATGAAGATAAATAACGTTATGAAAAGTAAGAATAGAAAGAATCACTAAATGAATCTACTCTTCAGTGACACATAGAGGAACATAGAGCTTCTCATACTCACGTATATTTACAAGATCACACACACACACACACACACACACACACACACACAATGCTGAGAGATATCCTTCTCAAGGAACCTATTTTAGGTAGGATAAGGGTTTAGAGCTTTGATTAGAGTTAGGGTTTAGAATTAGGATAGAAAAGGGTTTACATTAGTATTATGATTAGGGTTAGGGTTTAGGGTTAGGGTTAGGATTAGGATTAGGATTAGGGTTTAGGTTTAGGATTATTGTTAGGAATAGGATTTACACCATGATTAATATTATGGCTAGAGTTAGGGTTAAGTTTTAAAGTTAGGTTTAGGCTTAGTGTTTATGATTTAGGGTTAGGACTATGGTTGGGTTAGGGTTTATATAATAGTTAGTATTATGGATAGGGTTAGTATTTAGGATTAGGTTTAGGATTTACATAATGGTTAATACTATGGTTAGAGTAGTGTTTTGATTGGGATTAGGGTTTATAGTTTAGGGTTTAAGATTAAGATTATGGTTAGGATCTTTTGGTAAGGGTTAGGGTTGATATTTTAGTTAGTATTATTTTTAGGGTTAGGATCAGGGTTTAGGATTAGGAAGAGGATTTATTATTAGATTCAAATTTTAGGGTTTAAGATTACGATTATGATTACCTTTAGGGTTTATATCACAATTAGACTTAGGATTATGGTTAGGGTTTAGGGTTAGTGTTAGGATTAGGGTTTATGGTTGCACTTCATGATTGAAATTCCTTCTTAAGAAGACAATTATGAATTGATTCCTTATTTACTCAATCTTAGGGTTAGATTTTAGGGTTAAAGATTATGATTATAGTTAGGATCTTACGGTAAGGGTTAGCATTTATATTTTAGTTAGTATTATTGTAAGGGTTTATGATTAGGAATAGGGTGTATTAGGTTCATAGTTTAGGGTTTAATATTAGGACTATGGTTACATTTAAGGTTTATATCATAGTTAGAATTAGGGTTATGGTTAAGGATTTGATTAGGGTTTAGGATTAGGATTATAGTTAGGGTTATAATAAAGGTTATGGTTTACATACAAGTTTTCATTATTTTTAGGATTATGGTTTAGGGTTAGGATTAGTGTTATGGGTTTAGGATTAGGATTATGGTTTTGATTAGGATTAGGTCTAACATAATAATTATTATTGTATGGTTAGGGTTATGTTTTAGGCTTAGGATTAGGATTAGGGTTTAATATTTAGGATTAGGATTAGGATTATCATTAGTTTTAGGGTTTAAATCATAGTTAATATTATGGTTAAGATTAGGGTTAGGCTTAGGAAGAATAAAAAAACTCAAACTCCCTTTAACCCTTTATTAAAGATAATAATTTTTTTTTAAGAATGCAGAAGGTGGATTTTTAAGGTTTTGATAGTTTTTCTTATCTTTTGCATAGAAAATATTGTAATTAATTTTATTAAGAAGTGAAATATAAAATACTTAATAAATATTAAATTAAAATGTAAAGATTAGAAAGATACACAGAATGTAATTGCAGATGCGAATATATTGTGGTCAAACATGGGGTATGCATGCATGTGGAGTTCTAATAGGATCTTTGAGAGATAATATTTTTGCATGATCATGGAGTCAAGGATAAATTTTGCATGCTTTTGGATGCATTTTGTAGGAGTTAAGGGCATTTTCATATCATTTTATACCCCACATGGGTCACTTCTGACTTGGGAGCAGTTGTGAGGCAGTTGGGCTCCTATTTCTTCTAATTTGGGCCCCTCTTTCATGCAGATTTTCTTCAAATATGACCCATGTGATATTTTTGAGAATTGGTGGAAAGATCAAGTAGAGACATCTATTACACTTCAATTAGTTTTGGAGTTTAGGATCGTTTCTTTTTTTAGCTCCACCTTTTTGAGGGTTTGGCCTTTTATTTAAGGAATGTGATTGTGTAACAATTTGTAAATAGAAATGAACCAAGGATCTAGAGGTCAAATAATAGCATAAAGACAAGAGAGATGATATGAACAAGAATAAAATATATTCCCATTAATGATGCAATATGAAAATAGAAGATATTAGAGATATTAGAGATGATTTACAATATAGAAGTGTATGCTTATATAGGCAAGGCAATAAGAGACAATGATAAGGATCTAATAAGCTATCACCTACACAAGGTGGAATCACATGTCCACCAAAGGTGGATCATCATCCATTATGAAATGACATATGTGCAATATGATGAGGATGATAATGTGATGTATGCACTAAAGGTGGATCTCACACATAAAGTGAAATGAGATAATAGCTATCACTACCTAAAGTTGAATTTCTCCTACACCATGTGCAAATATAGGTGCAAACTCCTAGGTGTATCAATGACAAACTATTATGCAATGTATTATCCTAAGTAAGATTAAGTAAATTATAATTAGGAATATTTAATTACACCAACACCCCCTTAAGTGAAACTTAGGGGAATGCACTTAAAATCACAATGCAAGATGGGTCATGTCTACTAGGCCATGTTGGGTACCCATGTACAATATGCAACTACAATACATGAAATTAAATCTATCATAAAGCGGAGAAAGGGAGAAAACCTCATGAGACAAAACTCCCCTCCAAAAAGAGAGCTTAAAACACACAAGATGAATGGATGGATGGAGGACTCAAGACCCCCCAAGTATAACATACATCATGTATATACAAGTAATTATACCAACATAGGAAGGAAAGTAGGCGACATGATATCCCCCCATAATGAAGAAACTCCAATGTTGATGAAGTGTACCTACAAGCAAAATATAATACAATTACTATAAGAAAAATATCTCTCTTAGGAATAAACAAATACATTATATGATGAAGAAGCCAATCCATGTCAAAATGGAAGGAGGAAGGAAGTCTCCAAGTATGCATCTCTAGAGACTGAATAGGTATTTCCAAGCTCCACGAATCCATCACATCATCTTCATGAGCCGTGATATGTGACAAACCAAGTAAAGGAGAAGAATCAGTAATGTCAATCTCCAGAGAAGGTGAAGAAGTATCTATAACTCCAACTGTGATGAAGCTGCCATCAAAGAGAAGAGAAACCCCCTCAAGTATGTCACCCACATCTACACTATGAGACTCAATAAACAATGTTGAAATTCCATCCAAGTAGTCATCTCACACTTCAAGATCTGAAGCATTATGATCATCATGTTGAATAGTAGAACTTAGGTCCAATAAAGGAGTAGAAATCTCAACACTTGTCTCAAGAACACAATAAACAAGTGTCCAAAATTCTCCTCACATACAAAATCCACACTTGGTAGAAGGGTGGGAATATTATGAACATCATCATCATCAACAAAATGTGAAAAAGAATACAAGCATGGTGCATGATCAATAACTCATGTAGCTATGACATCTCTAGTATCCATATCCCTAATGTAGACATAATTAGGAGTGAATTCAAAATTTTACCTTGTGCCTCATGAGTAATTTGATAAATAGAAAGGAGATTAGCGGCGAAGGATGGTACATAAAGAACATCATTAAATGTCCCCTCTCCCATAGGAATAAAACCTTTCCCACAAACCTTCATGTATGTGTTGTTACCCATTAATATATGAGGAGAATTACAAGGATCAATAGAAGAGAAAATATCCATAAAAGATGTCATATTATGTGAAGCACTTGAATCAAGAAGCCATTTACCTTTATCAATATGTGTGGAAGCCATGAATTCTTGACATTTACCTTTATCCTTGGCTAATGATGTAGATGGAGAAGCTGCAAAATTTGATGAAGAAGGAGGTGGAGAGACTCGTGAGGGAATCTTGATGTTGTTCTTTTGAAGAATGTGAGTGAGTTCATCAATCTTAATGAAATACTTATGCTCAACGTGTCCTTCCTTTTTATAATATGCACATTTAACCTTATTTCTTCTAGATGATTCCTCCCTTGAAGAGGACTTGGACCCAGAAGTATGTTGTGAAGGAGAATCACCACCTTTATCATGAGGCTTAGGATCCTTATGTTGCTTCTTTCCTTTTCCATTGGAAGCCTTTGGAATGGATTCAATTACAAGAAGTGCATGATACTTTGAAGAGTTTAATTGACCCTTGTGTACCAAATTTGCTTGTTCCCTTGTGAGTTGAGCTATAAATTCATGAAGAGAAGGCATTTTGTATGCACTACCAAGAGCATCCATAGTAGCATAGAATATAGAAACAAAGATTGAATATTCAGGGCCTATCTTGGAAAGAATAGATAATATCAATTGTTCGTCATCTTTAGTAACCCCACAATTTGAAAGATCCAATCTAATAGAATTGAAATTAGAGAAAAAGTCTTGAATATTGTAAAAATCACTAGGATTGAGACCTATGAGCTCATTCTCCCATCTAAATTTTCTCATTCTATCAAGTTTACCAAAGAGTCCCTCCAAGGTTGTCCAAGCATCATGAAGATGTGTGCAACATGAAATAAGATATACCAAATAAGAAGATATAGCGAATCTAAGAGATCCAACTGCTTTATCCCTTTGATCAAACCATTTTCTCCTTTCTGTAACACCTATAGCTAGTTTTGGATCCTACCCAAAAGGAATTCTATGCAGTCCAACACTTAACAATTGAATAATAATAGATTCTTTACATTCGTGGTAATTATATAAAGTGAGGATTTTGAAATTTTGAAAAGTCCATTATACAATAAAATAATGATAGAAAACAACTGATAACTCCTTCAAAACATTGATGCATTTATCAAAAAATTGAAATCCAAGGATCAACCAAGTCCATATATAGCCCAAAAATGGCTTATTTCTAAAAGTGACATTTCCACTCCAAATCACTGAAAAATGGATTGCAGATCTAGAAAGTAAACAAAAAATCATGTAATTTCAAAAAAATTGCACCTGAAAAAGTTACCATATGTGCCCAAACTCTAGAAGTTGTGAAATGAAGGATTGGAAAGGAAAAGTCATAAAAATATGCAATTTCTGATCAATCTGGCAACCAAAATAAAAAAAACTAATAGGTCACAGCTGGAAACTGTAGGAAGTTCTACCCCAAATAATTTTTTTTCTTGAAAATGGACTTAATATGAGAAAGATATGAGTATTTGAAGATGAAGTGCAAAATCAAAAACCTCACTAGTGAGGGTAGAATAATTTAAACTAGTGATGATGTCAGCAAAACACTATCTTAAATTTGGCAGTCGTATGGTATCAAGAAACAAAACTAGTAACCCTATAGATGATGTGTAAACATGGATCAATTTTATTGTGATGAAAATGATGTGGAAAATAAAACTCACCTTCCTTTTTGATGGGGAGTTGATTTGGCAGGCCAATCTAGTGGCGCTGACAATTTAGTGGATGACGTGTCCAGAAGTCTGATGTGGCTGATTTTGGTTCACTAGAGTAAGGGCTAACTATGACACAATTACTAGGTGCCACATGGAATATTTTGACGGGCCACGTGACTAGGTGGCAAGTTGATGTGGCTCTAGGTGAGTCGTTAGCGGCGTGTTGTCTGCTGGTGGCAGTTTGTGGCCCCCATTTTATATATCCCATATTCATGGGTTTAAAAAATGTTGAGCACTTTTTATGTGAAATCATTCTCTCATGAAACAAACCAACAAACACTTTTCTATGTTGTTTTATGTCTATGCCAATGTGTTTCCAGTAGATTGCCAGAAATTTACCCCATCCAGGAGATGGGTGCGTAGGCTAGGAAAATATTTGGTTTGCTTGCAACTATTGAGTTCCGATTTGTAGGGATCAAATATTCTGAGAAACACTACACTGTAGTAATAATTCTGCCAAAATAGAGGATATATAGGGGTACAAACCCTGATTTTTGTAGGGGATATATTGCAAAAATAAATCTCTGAAATAAATTATAAAATACGCATAATAATAATAAAAATTAATGATCATACCATGCTTGTGCAGGTAGGTCGTACAAATTATTTGTGTAAAAAAAATTGCCACAGATTTGACTTTTGCCAAATTTATAGTTGATTTTCACCAAAACGGCCTCCCAGATGCAATGGTGAGGTTAGATCTAACCCAAAATGCCCCCACAACATGGTCCTCAAATATGAGATATTGACCTATAATGACTGCACCAAGAACTCTCCAAACAGGCTATCAAAGATGATCTAATGGCTCTGATACCAAGCAAGAATTTGCAAATAGCAATGAACCAAGGATCTATAGGTCAAAGATTAGCCTAAAGACAAGAGAGATGATATGAACAAGAATTAATTATATTCTCATTATTGATCCAATATGAAAATAGAAGATATTGGAGATGATTTACAATATAGAAGTGTCTACTTATATATGCAAGGAAATAAGAGACAATGATATGGATATGATAAGCTATCACCTACACAAGGTGGAATCACATGTCCACCAAAGGTGGATCATCCTCCATTATGCAATGACATATGTGCAATATGATGAGGATGGTAATATGATATGTGCACTAAAGGTGGATTTCATACACAATGTGGAATGAGATAACAACTATGACTACCCAAAGTGGAATTTATCCTACACCATGTGCAAATATAGGTGCAAACCCCTAGGTGTCTCGATGAAAAACTACTATGCAATGCATTATCCTAAGTGTAATTAGGAATATTTAATTACATCAACACCCCCTATTGGATGATATCAAATTTTGATACTATTTATGCTGTTGATATTATTTATGTTGTTGATATTCATGTTTTGTCACCGATGTCAACATATGTTTCTGTGAAGAGAACAAACTAGTTATTTGACTGGAAGAAGTGTACGGACAATGTACGGATGATTCAGAATGATCAAAGTCAGGGATATGGAGAAATATGTGTGATTACCTTATTCCTAAGGTTTCTTGACTTTATATTATATATTGATGATGTTACAGATGATTTAGTGAAGACTAGTTTCTGGACTGTGACAGTAATGCTTGATAGAGAAGGTCTTTATATTTTGCATATATCTTACAGATGAAGATGTTTCAAAGTATGCGAGCTTATGGGATAATAGAGGACACATTTAGTAATGTTTGTTATTGATCGATAATTGTGAGAGTATTGGTGACATCAGCTATGTCATGTATTCCGGAGGCTACCTATTTGGTGGCCGACTTTAGACATGTAGTGTTAGAAACACTGAGAGGGGGGGGGGGGAATCAATGTTTCT
>MU217398.1:168201-209080 GCA_018584345.1 Thuja plicata | reverse complement strand
GATAGAATCTTTGAGGAGTCAGATTATGAACATCCATGATCACAAAATTGAAGTATAAGAGAAGGTGCATTAGGACTAAATAATGCAAAAATTTAGGTTCCTTCTCCTTTGGATTCTTTAGTCTTTTCTGGGTTGCAACAAAACCCTCATGCATCTCATTAATTATGTGATGTATGTAATCATAGTTGGTGCTTGAATGCACCTCTTGTAAGTCTAGTACCATCATTAAGATGCTAGCATTGATTTTCTCTACATCTCTATCTATCCCTAGCACTCTACATAGGGCATAAGCATTATACTTAATGTAGAAGTGTAGATCCTTATAAGAATATGGATTAGGCTCTTTCATAGGATCTAAGTAATTTCTCACTTCTTTCAACATGTGTTTCTTCAATAAGCCTTTTGCAAAACCAGGCTTGGAACTATACCTCTTCTCCTGCTTTGTCATGTCAATTTTAGTAGACATGGCGCTAAATAAGCCAAAGGCTTGCATGAATGAGTTCCTGTTTAATATTAGCAGGGCAGTGCCATCATCCATTTTGATGGTCTTTGTCAGGACATCATAGTGATTATCTAGTTCTAAAAATAGGTCTACATCAAGGAAGACATTAGGAACAAGCAATCTAGCTAAACCACATGTCCAAGGGTTTGATACTGGGATAGGTTTATCAGAATTTTTATAGAAGTAATTGAAAAGGGAGAAACCTGTTGTCCCTGGAGTCAGAGCATCTTGAATATCTTTGTATTCATCCAAGAGGACGCTTGCATTTGCCTTCTTATTCTGCGTTGAACCAGGTAGAAGATAGAGAAACTCATTAGAGAAGCTTGCCTTTCCTTTCTGCTCCTCTTCACTGCCTCCACTTGTTGAAGCAACACTCATAGCTCCGCTCATGTTTGCAACACCTTGAATCTCCTTTTCCTAACCGATATTGAAACAAATATATTCCTGAAATCAACTGACTGTTCTGAGCACAATTTCCTGCAATTTAGAATTCTTTGATGAACTTTGGAAACACTGCAAGCTGAGCAGAATATCTCCTTTTTTGAAAACCTAGCAACTTGGGCTCTAAAAAACTAAAAGCACGGTGAATGTGAATGAATGCACCATCAACTCCTTATAGCCGTCATTTAGAGTACTCAGATCATAATTCAGAAACATCAGTTCTGCCATTAATTCGACATGCTGTGAATTTGAAAAAACCTAGCCGTAGTTGCATGAAGTTGACAGGAAATCAAATTTTGAAAAGTGAATCTTTGGAGCAATCATATATCATTTAAAAGAGCTGACATGTCATACTAGGATTTATTGTCTATCTTACATCTCAGCTACTCTTTTTGCTCAGTGATCAAAATGCGAGCCTCTGATTGGTTGCCGAGATATTCATACTGTCACATCGAAAAAACTGCCGCCGCTTTTAGATTTTGTGATCAGGCGACTGAGCGACTGCATTAAGTCTCTTTGTCATGGGCCTCTATCACTAACCATGGTTCCATCTCAAGACTTGGCGACAATGCAGTTTCTTACCTTCGGCTGACCCAAGTTACAATTTGATGATCTCGCAACACACTTGAAATCATAGTCGCGCAGAGTTAACAGTAACTCATCATTCATTCTAAGACCTTGCGACTAACCGTTACCCTTAACCTTCTCAGTCATCTCCCTATCACCAAATTCTTTTATTCTATTTCAAGACTATGCGACAATGCTTAGTCGCCCAATCGCGGAATCAAGTCCTGAACATTTAACTTTTTCATAACAGTTTATATGCGCCCTTTTCCACTTCTGACGACTGCGCGACATACCTTAATCGCCATGTTGGGAGGAATTTTTTCATAGGGCACCTTTCTTCTCAGACTTTGCGACCACCGTCAGATCCTTTGATCCTTTCATCCTATGGCTGTCGCTTAATCGCTATATGCTCGGGCATACCCTTAAATCATTCCCAGACACCGCGACTGAAGGGAAAGTACTTAGTCTTGTTGTCGCTGAGTCCCTTTCCTGCTTCTGGTGACCATGAGATAATCTCTTAACGTCCATCCACCTTGTGACACATGTCATACAACCATTCGTTCACCTGCTGCATACTGGAAAATTGAATCATTATCCTTTTCTGGCGATAACCCGACTAAGCATTACTATAAACCACAGACGGTTAGTCGCGAAGTCTCAGTTGGTATTTCTTAACCACTATTTCTTTTCAAGACCACGTAACTAAAGGATTTGCTTAACTATTAAATTTGACTCATTTGGCAATAAAGTGACAAAAGGTAATCGCGAAGTCTGAAGACACTTTCATAACTGTTTAGAACTTCCTGCGATCACCCGACTAACAGTGGGTCCCTTCTGCATAAAGCTTTATGACATCTTATCTTGCGACTACCCGACATGAAAGAATCGCTGAGTCTCAGAATGCCAAAGGAATATTCTAATTTTGAACGAGACCATGTGACATAAGGAAAACGCCAAGTCGGGAAGGCTTATGGAATATTCGCTCAGGGTATCGCGACAAGGCGATTCAAATGAAACACATGCCTTACGTGAATGGAAAAAGTAACGTTGAAACAAAAAGACATGACTTAGGGTTTAATTTCATCATTTAATACTTGGAAGACAAGGGTTTTTCAGGGTTTTTAAAAATTTAGCAATGGTTTAGACTTGAAAACCTAAAACTTGACATGGGTAAGGGCATAAAGAACAAGAGATAGCTGAATTGAAATCACCAGAATATAGAGAGCAGGACAAGGAACCAGGAAAACTGTCAAAATAGGAAATACAACCAACAGGTCTAATGTTCTTGTTCATCATGCTGCACTACTTTGCTGTGTGTCCATTGTAGTTACATATCTGACATGTAATGTTCTGTAAATTTCTTTGAGGTTGATTTCTCTGATTGTTTTGATTCATTCTTCTCTGATTCTGCTGTGACTGATTTCTTTGATTTGTTCTGCAATGTATAGCCCTATCACCAAACTTATTATAGGAGAAACAGTAACCATTGAAAGGTCTTACCTCTTTGCAATATCTTGCCAAATGACCATGTTTGTTACTTGCATAACAAGTTTTGTTAACTTTCTTGATTTCTCCTTTAGGTGGATCTGCAATACTTTCAACTTTCTTTGCTTCTGAAGGTGCTTCATGTGCTTTCTTTATTTCTTCTAATGAATTTGCTTTAACTTATGTTACACTATATCCAAGACCAGTAGTGTCACCTCTTAGCTTTTGTGCATTGAGTTGGGATTGAAGTGAATCAGAACTCGTGTGGAGTTTGTCAATCTTATCCTTTGCTTCTATTAATTCAGATTCCAACTTCTTCTTTATGTGTTCCAATTTCAAGACTTTCTTGTTTGCTTTCAAGAGTTCATCATCTAATTGTTTGCTTTCTTTGATCTTTTCTTCAATAGCAATTTGACTGTCTGTTAGCTGTTCATCCATATTTTCAATTTTATCTTTTAGAGACATATTCTCTTTATTGTGCTTTTTGACCAGTTTCCCTAAATCACTTGTAGAACAATCTTTCAAATCTTTTCTTAATTTCTTGATAAGCATTTGTGAGCCATCAAATTTCAGTCTATGTTCTTCATTTTCTTTTTCAGATCTATCAAGATTTTCAAGAGCTGCTTCAAGATTCTTTTTCAAATGTTTTGCTTCTGTTGAGTCCATGATCTCCTCAAGTGGTTAAACTTTCTTTCAGAGGACCAGAGCTCTAATACCAATTGTTAGAAACACTGAGGGGGGGGGGGGGGGGGGGGGGGGGGGGGGGTGAATCAGTGTTTGTCTATTAATTAATTTTCAGCAACTTAAACATAAATCAAACATACATTCAATGAAGCTTAACATAAGAACTTATAACACATGATATGATTACGGGGAAACCTTGATCAGAGGAAAACCTTGGTGGGAATTAGTACCCACAAATATTGTACTAGTATAATGAACCTGTTAAATTTCCTTTGCCCTATTAGCAACAGTCTTTACAATATGAATACAATGACCTGGTTAAAGGTCTGACCCTATTAGGAGTCTTTTACAAAACCCTGTTAAAGGTATATGGCTCACTGCCCAATAGGATGAAGGCTACAACCTTCTAAAAGTTGATATACACTATATCAAAAGTGAACTATTGTGATGACACTGATGTCTGATCAGTTTTGTGTATGCGTTGATGCTCTTTCTCTCTTAAAGAGATTTATCTCATACTGACTTCATCATACTACTCTTCTATATCTTTCTCATACATCATAATTGACACTTGTAACATAACTTTACATTACATACTTATATGTTCATACCTGAATAGGCGCGACTCAAAACAAGACTATAGTCGGCCCTAAAACATAATACACAACACTTTCGAACATGTCGGCTCAAGCATGTTTACAAAAATACTAATTACATCATTACAAACATATAATTAAAGGTGCTTAGCCATTACATAACAAAATAATTCACGCTGATCAAAATACTAGTCGGCTTTCATGCTTTGTCTTCAGGAGTACTAGTCTACTGATCTATCTGTAACTTCTTCGTACTATCATTCCATACTATGCATGTCTGGACGTAGTATGTACACATGTCATAGAACATATATCTGAGCGGGCATACTCTGATTCGATCTCTCACATGTGCACTGATGTGCTGATTATTGAATATCTCTGTCTGCCCTGTTTCCATACTTAGTCATTTTATCTTCTAAGTTATCTTTGACAAAAACTTAGTATGACTTTGTTGCCATGATGACAACACAAAATAAGTCATGCATCCTCTAGGAGTCAACTTGCCAACATGTAGTGTGTATTATGAATTCTGAGCATGGATTGCGGATCTTGGAGTGTAACTGATGGATTGTAATTGATGTTTACTTGTTATAGGTACTGTGTGTATCTTAGTAAGGGATTAAACAATTATTTATATATTGGGAAAGCCTAATTGGCTGACCTTATAATTATTTATTTGTGTATTTGGAAAGCTTAATTGGCTGACCTAATAAATTATTGAAATAGGGTATATATGAGAGATATTTTATTTTGGAAAGATGTGGTAGAATTTGAAAAGGCAAAGAAGTGTGAAAGCTGCGAGGCTTGTTGGTTGTTGGATGTAGAGCAGAGTCTGTGATAAGAATAACTCATTGGAACTGACCAAGAAAAGATAGTTGCTATCAGAAAACTCACTGGATTGTATATTTTCTATATACACTTGTTCGGATTGTAAATCCTTGAGGGTGACATTAACCTTCTTTAGGAAGTGTGTCTGGGTGGTGAGCCCACTGTAACTCTTGACTCCTAATAGGGTCTGTATTTAACAGGGACTGTGTACTGTAATGTTGTTTAAAGCTCCTAACAAGGATAAATATTTTAACAGGGATAATATACTCTCAGTACAACATTTATGGGTGCTAATTCCCATCAGGATTTTACCTTTAACAAGGTTTCCTCAACAAATAGTATTATGTTATTGTGTTGGCATTTACTGTGTTATCATTTGCATTGAAGTTTTGGTTTATAAAGTTTAAAGTTTAATATTCTATATCACAAATGATTCACCCCCCCTCTTAGTTATGCTTGTGGACTGTTATTCCTAACAACTGGTATCAGAGCTACTGGTCCTTAGAGAGAAAGTTTAACAACTTGAGGTGATCCTGAAGATAACTTACTACAGGAAGGATAGTCCAAATTTTGATCCTAAAAACTTTGACAGTTGGAAGAACAAGATGAGAATACATTTGCTATGTTTGGGAATTGACTACTGGATGATCACAAAAAATAAGGAAAAGATAGTGATTGAGGATAAATTGGAGAAGGATACTGAAGATGATAAGAAGATATTTTCATGTAACATGGTTGCAAGGGAATCATTGATCAATGCACTTTCTGAAGGTGAATTCATTGAAGTAAAAGACTTGGATTCTTCACATGAGATTTGGACAAGATTGGAAGCACTGCATATTGGAGATAAGTTTACTAAACAAGCAAAGCTACAAAACTAGAAGACAAAGATAGAATCAATGAAGATGAGAGATGATGAAAAGATTAGGGCATATGCACAGAGAATTAATGAGGTGGTTACTAGAATCAGAAACTCTGTAGGTACTTACAGTGAGGAAGAAGTGATTACGAAGATACTCAGATCTTTGACACCTACATACAAAAATAAAGTACAAGCTATAGAGGAGATTATACCTTTGACACCAAACTTCACTAGAGAGATTTTGATTGGTAAGATAACTACTTTATAGGCCGTAGAACTAGGAGATACTTTACCTAAAGTAGAGTCAACATTCAAGGCCATTGTCCATAGAAACAAAAAGACCTTATCTGGAATTGTGAACACCAGCAATGGTGACTTGAGAGAAGAGTTTGGAGACTATGCTGATGAATGGGAATAGATACAGTAGGAAGAAAGAAAGCTAGATGAAGTGGTAGCCCTGATCGCTAGAAGAGAAAAGAGAGGTAAGGGTAAATTTGAAGGCAAATTACCTTTGAAATGTTTTTCATGTAACAAGATTGGTCATTTTGCATCTCGATGTCCTACAAGGGTTCCAAAGCATAAACCTAAGTTTTACAAATCTAAGTATTCAAAAGACAAGGAATGGTATTATGCTAGTGAGGGCATATCTGATGATGATGATGGTGACTATGATGAAATTGGATTTATTGCCATTAAGGATGATGAGCCTACACATGAAGAAAAATCCTTAGTATCCCGTGTTGAAAAGAAATCTGAATGGGTTATAGATAGTGGTTGTTCACATCATACGACTGAAGATAAAAATAAGTTTGTGAATCTGAAAAGATATGATGGTGGTGTTGTTAGATTTGGTGAAAATACTACTAAACTTATCATTAGAGATGTATCTATTTCTATGGATGGAAAAACTAATACTGACAATGTATTACTTGTTGATGGACTTAAGCATAATCTGTTGAGTGTTGGGCAGCTAGTGGACAGAGGTTATCAATTAAAATTCGTTGATGAGAAATGCTCTATCAGAAGTAAATCAGGAGACTTGATCGCATCTGGTACTAAATATAGAGGTAATGTATTTGAATTGAATACATCTAAAGCTTCTTGTTTTATTGCAAAGGTTGATAGCAGTTGGCTATGACATAGAAGATTTTGTCATGTTAACTTTGATAATATTGTGAAATCAAGTATGATAATGCTGTAAACGATCTACCTAAGATTGTGAAGCCATCTAACACTATGCGTAGAGAGTGTGTTATGGGGAAGTAGACTAGAAGCAGTTTTAAAAGAAAATCTTATTTAGCAAAAGGGAAGTTGGATCTGGTGCATATAGATTTGTGTGGTCCTACAAGAACAAGATATTATTATGGTGAAATGTACTTTATACTTTTTGTTGATGACTTTTCTAGAATGATGTGCGCTACATATCCAAGAGAGAAATATGAAGCATTTGACAAATTCAAGTTATTCAAAGCAAAAAGTTGAGAATGAATCTGGTTTGAATATAAAATGTTTGAGATCAGACAGAGGTGGTGAGTTTACATTAGATTTATTTAATACCTACTGTGAAGAGCATGGAATATACAGATAGACATCTGCACCTAGGACACTACAATAGAATGAGATAGTGGAGTGAAGAAACATAACAATATTAGATGATGTAAGAACTATGCTGCTGGAAGGAAATGTATCACATGTTCATTGGAGGGAAGTTTTTGGTACTTCTTTGTACACCTTGAACAAAAATAGATCAGATAAGGTACAAGTAATACTCCTTATGAATTATGGTTTGATCATACACCTACTGTAAAATATTTCAGAATATTTGGAAGTAAATGTTATATCAAAAGAGATGATGAGATCGGTAAATTTGATGCTAGAAGTGATGAAGGTATTTTTTTGGTTACTCTACTAAGAGAAAAGCATATAAATGTTTCAATCTAAGATTGATAAAGTTGATTGAAAGCACCAATGTGAGGATATATGAAAAGTTTCAGATTCAGGAAAGAATATATGATTATGGTCATATTGCAGAGATAGAAGAGGTCGCTACTGAATCTGAAGAACCTTTGATGGTTGATAATGAGATTGAAGATGAGTTGATTAAGGTTACTAAGACTCCTAAGACTCTGAGGTATGTTAAAAAGAATCATCCTAAAGATCAAATTATTGGCGATGCAAGTAAAGGTATGATGAATAGATCTAGAGTTAGAGATGAAATTTGTTTGATTTCTCAAGTTGAACCGAAAACTACTAATGAAGCATGTAGAGATGAATCTTGGACTAAAGCTATGGAAGAAGAACTTGAACAGATAAAGAAAAACAATACTTGGGAATTGGTTCCAAGACCTAAGAACAAAAATGTGATATGAACTAAATGGGTTTTCAGAAACAAGATGGATGAGGAAGGAACAATGGTAAGATATAAGACTAGACTGGTTTGTAAAGGCTACTCGCAACAATAAGGCATAGAATTTGAAGAAACATTTGCTCATGTTGCTAGATTAGAAGTTGTGAGATTATTTCTGTTGGAATAGTCCCAAAGGATCATTGAGAGGGGGGGGGTGAATTAGTTATCAGCTATTTTAATTCTTTTCTCCACTTAATTATAAATTAACATAAAGCAAATGCACATTCATATAACACAATAGAGAACTCCATAATTTTGGTTACGGGGAAACTAATTAGGTAAAAACCCTGGTGAGAACTAGCACCCACAAATATCTACACTAGTTTATAATGATCCCTGTTAGAAGATCTTACAACCCTGTTAGGAGTTGATCTTTACAATGCAAGAAGTATATAGACCTGGTTAAAGGTCGGACCCTGTTAGGAGTCTTTTACAAGTAACTCAGTTAGGTGTGAGGACTCACTGCTAAAATGATGAAGACTGCAACCTTCAGTAGAACAGATATAAACTATATCTGATAGATGATATGTTTGAGAAGACCTGCTGTCTTGATCAGTTCCAATGAATTGTAATCTTCTTCTGTTTATTCACATAGATCTTCAACTTATTCTGTCTGACTATCTGCTCTCTTCTATATTTTGTTTTTCACTTCATTTTTCACACTTATCGATCACATTTGAACTGCTATATGTATCTTCACCAAGGATAAGGTCATGATGGTATCTAGAAACACTTCATCAACTTCTTTGTCAGCTTAACTAACCACACAATCAAAGTTAGAACCACGCAACTCAAATTGAATAGACACGACGCTTCACAAAGTCAGCTTCACCAATTTTACTCCAATATCATGATTCTATTAAAATACGCTTGGCACCTTTGTATAATCATTACTAACTCATAACTAAACATTAATACAAACACACATATCTCGAAGATAGGTGCAACTCAAGAAACACTGTATTTACATCGACTCTTATCAGATAATCATCAAAAGCTGTAATTGTCATAACTCATTAACATAACTCAACTGAAACTTCATATCTAACTTGGCATGAATGCACATAGCATCTAGAACATGTATACACCATGGAAATAAACACACATAGCTCCAGAACATCTCTATTGATAATTGCATATAGAACACTGTTGTATATTATATGTTGTCATCAATGACAAACATACAATCAATTATTTGCACAGAAGCAAATCTCCAAAAATCTGCCCCTTTAACATTAATGGAAACATATGATATCATCAACTCAAAGTGTCTTCCTTATTTTTACAATCTTCTCAATATCCTCATCAAAAGTTCCTCTTCACTGTTGCTGCTCTTCTAACTGTATACTCCCCCAGAGTATATGCTCCCCCTTACTAATACTCCCCCTTTGACATCAATGACGAAGGGTGTTAAAATCCATTAGGCACAGGTACTACTCTAGAAGTAGAGTAGTAAACCATTCATCAGTCACCAAGGACTGATGTTCTTGCTGCAAATTCTAATCAGACTCAGGAAAGGGAATTAGTCCCAGCTTCTCCTTGAGATACTCAAAAGTATCTTTTAATAATGGCTTTATAAAAATATCTACTAATTGTTCTTTAGTGCTCACATAATCCAACTTTACTTCTCTATCTGCAACTTTTTCTCTTAGAAAGTGGTATTTGATCTCAATGTGTTTTGTCTTTGCGTGCATCACAGGGTTCTTTGACATATTGATAGTACTAGTGTTGTCATAGTGAATAACAATATGATAATAAATCTGAATACCAAAGTCTTTAATCATCTATTTGATCCAAACCATTATTGAGCAATTTAATGCTGCTGCAACATACTCAACTTCTGCTGTTGACTGAGAGATACAATTTTGCTTTTTACCTATCCAAGTGACCAATCTGTCTCAAGAAATACTGCTCCTCTTGATGTACTCTTTCTGTCATCAACACAACCTGCCCAATCAGCATTAGTATACACATGAAGTTGTATATTCTCTGAGTTAGGATACCATAAACCATAGTCTATAATTCCTTTTAAGTATCTGAATATTCTTTTTATTGCCATTAAGTGATTTTGTTTAGGTTCAACTACAAATCTTCCAACAATGCCAACTGCATTAGAAATATCAGGTCTAGATTGAGTAAGATATATGAGTTTTCCAATCATAGACTTGTATAGAGTCTTGTCAACTGCTGTGGAATCACCATCTTTAGAAAGCTTGCTTCCTATTATCATGGGGGTGCTTACTAGTTTGCAATCTTCCATTTTGAAAGTCTTCAATATCTCTTTCACATACTTAGATTGATATATGAATATGCCTTTGTTTGTTTGTTTTACATTCAATCCAAGAAAATATTTGATAGGTCTGATCATGCTCATTTCAAACTCACTTTTCATTTCTTTGGTGAATTCTGCACTAATTTTGTCATTACCTCCAAAGATAATGTCATCAACAAAATAGAAACGAGTAGTAATCCTTCATCTGTCTCTCTTATGAATAAATTATAGTCTGCTGCTCCTTTTCTAAATCCTATATTTGTTAAGTAACCATCAAGTCTTTCATACCAAGCTCTTGGGGCATGTTTAAGTCCATAAAGTTCTTTCTTTAGTCTGCATACCATGTCTGGTTTGTCTGAAAGTTTGAATCCTTCAGGCTGCTCTATGTAGACTTCTTCCTTCAAGTCACCGTTCAGAAAAGCTAACTTGACATCCATTTGATATACTTTGAAGTTATTGAATGTTGCATAGGCCAAAAATAACTTGATAGCTTCCAGTCTGCTCACAGGGGCAAATGTATCAGTGTAGTCTATTCCTTCTCTCTGTGCATATCCTTTGCATACTAATCTTGCTTTGTTTTTTACCACTGTGCCTTCTTCATTCATTTTGTTCCTAAATATCCACTTTGTTCCAATCACATTCTTGTCATGAGGTCTAGGGACCAGTTCCCATGTATCATTCTTGATTATTTAATCTAATTATTCTTGCATAGCACTTTGCCAATCTGAATCTTTGCATGCATCTTCAACACTTAAGGGTTCAATCTGAGAAAGTAAGCATACCTCTTCATCAGCGGTTGAACCTTTTGCTCTGGATCTTGTCAATACTTTAGTGCTCTGATCTCCAATGATGTCTTCCTTAGAGTGGTATTTGGATGTGTATTTTGAGTTCTTAGGAGTGACACTTTCATCTGTAATCTGTGATCCTTCTTCACTTGGTTTTGGATTGTTACATGAAACATCAATACAATCAAACATTTCTTCAATAACTGTGTCCTTATTGATGGGTCTGGGCTCATCTTCAATCATGGGAGCACATTCATAATATCTTTCTTGAATCATAAACTTCTCATCAATCTTCACATGAGTACTTTCAATGATCTTCTTCAATCTTAAATTAAAACATCTATAGGCTTTGCTTTTAGTAGAGTAACCAAGAAAATACCTTCATCGCTTCTAGCATCAAATTTTCCAATACTATCATCTCTCTTGATTTAGCACTTGCTTCCAAAGATTTTGAAGTATTTTATAGTAGGTACATTACCAAACCAAAGTTCATAAGGTGTCTTGTCTGCGCCGGGCCTCAATTGTATTCTATTGATAGTATAGACTGTTGTATTGATCGCATCTCCCCAATAGGTATGGGAAACCTTTCCTTCAATCATGATAGTGCACGTTGTGTCAAGTATTATTTTGTTTCTTCTTTCTACAATCCCATTCTGCTGAGGGGTTCTAGGTGCACTTAATTGTCTTTTGATTCCATGTTCTTCACAGTAATCATAAAACTGGTCAGAGGTGAATTCTCCTCCTGTATCAGATCTCAGACATTTTATCTTCAATCCAGATTCATTCTCAACCTTAGCTTTGAATATTTTGAACTTCTCAAAAGCTTCAGATTTGTGTTTTAAGAATGTAACCCACATCATCCTTGAGAAATCATCAATGGACAAAATAAAATACCTTTCTCCGTAGTATGATCTTGTCTGAGTAGGTCCACATAGGTCTGTATGTATTAGATCTAATTTGTTTTCAGCAGAGTCTTGTTTGCTCCTGAATGAGGTCCTCGCATGCTTCTCCATCACACATTCCCTGCACATAGTGTCAACTAGTCTTGCAATACTTGGAAGGTCTCTTACTGCCTTTACATTACTTATCTTGAGTATGTTGTCAAAATTGATATGACAAAGTCTCTTGTGCCATAGCCAACTGTCATCCACTTTTGCAACAAAACAACTTACTTCTAAATTGAGTTGAAAAACATTACCTTTGGTCTTTGAGCCTGATGCAATCATGTCTCCTTCTTTATTGTTAATGATGCACTGGTTGTTTTTGAATTCCAACTGATATCCTTTATTAGGCAACTGTCCAACACTTAGTGAGTTATGATGTAAGCCATCAACATAAAGAACATCATCTATCTTATTCTTTCCATCTAAGGTGATAAAACCTCTGCCTATGATATGTTTGGGAGTGTTATCTCCAAATTTAACCATACCACCTTTGTACTTGTCCAAATGTACAAATCTTTCTTTGTCTCCTGTCATGTGGTGTGAACATCCGCTGTTAATGATCCAGTCAGTTATGATGTCAGCTTTTGAAACTAATGCTAACTCTTGTGCTTTTTCTTCATCTTCTTTGTCCATTTCTTCAAGCATCTTATCAATGTCTTTAATGGCAATGAATCCAATTTCATCTTCTCCTGAATGATCATCAGTTACACCATCTTTAGTATGATAACATTCCTTAGTGTACTTGGGCTTGTAATCTGATATGAACTTCTTGACTCTTGTAGGACACTTGGATGCAAAGTGACCAACTTTGTTGCATGAAAAACATTTGAATGATAGTTTTCCTTCATATTTCCCTTTACATTTCCTTTCTTTCTTGGAAATCATAGCAATGATTTCTTCTAGTTCTGTATCCACTTCTTCATTATTATTGGAGCTACTTATAGATTTCTTGCTGTGGACTAAGGCTTTGAAAGCTGTCGCACTTTTAGGTTCTGTCTTCAATCTTGATATCTCAAATGCAAATATTTTGCTAATCAAAGTCTCCCTCTTGAAGTATTTTGAAAATTGCATAGTCTCATCTAAGATATTGATCTTTCTCTCACAGTCTACTGTCAATGTGGTCATTAGTTTGTCCATTATATCATCCTCTGAAATTTCTCCACCATTGTTCCTGATACTTGAAACTGCTTCATTAATTCTCTGATTGTAGGCTCTGATGTTTTCTTCGGGTAGCATCACTAAGTTGTTTTTATCTTTTCTTCCATGTCTTTCTATGTGCATTCTTTTCTTGGATGTCTCCTTCAAACATATCTTCTAAGTATTTCCAAATAGAGTATGCTTTATCTGCCTTCTTGATCTCAGAAAAGTCACTGTCGGATAGGAAATTGATTAGGGCTTCTTTGGCAATTGCATTTTGAGTGAACACTTCCTTTTGTTTAATTATAGAGTCTTATTTTGCAAGGTCTTTCAAGGTGGGAACTTCAATTGCATGAGTGGCAATCTCATAGATCTCAAATCCAACACACTGAAGATGTTTTATCATTTTGTTCTTCCAGTCAAGATAGTTTTCTCCATCAAACTTAGGAATCTCTTTCCTGAAGTATGCCATCTGATCTACCTTAAGTTGTTAGGCTTTCTCTCCAAGGCACTTGGCTCTGATGCCAATTGTTGGAATAGTCCCAAAGGATAACTGAGAGGGGGGGGGGGGGGGANGAATAGTCCCAAAGGATAACTGAGAGGGGGGGGGGGGGTGAATCAGTTATCAGCTATTTTAATTCTTTTCTCCACTTAATTATAAATTAACATAAAGCAAATGCACATTCAAATAACACAATAGAGAACTCCACAATTTTGGTTACGAGGAAACCAATTAGGTAGAAACCCTGGTGGGAATTAGCACCCACAAATATCTGCACTAGTTTACAATGATCCCTGTTAGAAGTTCTTACAACCCTGTTAGGAGTTGATCTTTATAATGCAAGAAGTACATAGACCTGGTTAAAGGTCGGACCCTATTAGGAGTCTTTTACAAGTAACCCTGTTAGGGGTGAGGACTCACTGTCCAAAATCTCACTGCTAAAATTATGAAGGCTGCAACCTTCAGTAGAATAGATATACACTATATCTGATAGATGAACTATTTGAGTAGACCTCTTGTCTTGATCAGTTCCAATGAATTGTATTCTTCATCTGTTTCTTCACATAGATCTTCAACTTATTATGTCTGACTTTCTGCTCTCTTCTATCTTTTGTTTTTCACTTCATTTTTCAAACTTAGCGATCACATTTGAACTGCTATATGTATCTTCACCAAGGATAAGGTCACGACGGTATCTAGAAACACTTCATCAACTTTTTTGTCGGCTTAACTAACCACACAATCAAAGTTAGAACCGTGCAAATCAAACTAAATAGATGTGACGCTTCACAAATTCAACTTCACCAATTTTACTCCAATATCATGATTCTATTAAAACACACTTGGCACCTTTGTATAATCATCACTAACTCATAACTAAACATTAATACAAACACACATATCCCGAAGATAGGTGCAACTCAGGAAACACTGTATTTACGTCAGCTCTTATCAGATAATCATCAAAAGCTGTAACTGTCATAACTGATTAACATAACTCAACTAAAACTCCATATCTGACTCAGTGTGAATGCACATAGCATCTAGAACATGTATACACCATGGAAATAAACACGCATAGCTCCATAAAATCTCTACTGATAATTTCATATAGAACACTGCTGTATATTATATGTTGTCATCAATGACAAACATACAATCAATTATTTGCACAAAAGCAAATCTCCAACAATTTCTTGCTTATGATGCACATAAAGACTTTAAAGTATATTAGATAGATGTGAAGTCAGTGTTATTGAATGGATATTTGGAAGAAGAAGTATACATAGAGAAACCTGATGGATTTTCTCTGACAAAAGATGAAGACATGGTTTTTAAGTTGAAGAAAGCATTGTATGGACTAAAACAAGCACCGAGAGCATGGTATGCAAGACTGGAAAACTACTTACTTCGTCTTGGTTTCAGAAAAAGTAATGTAGAGAATAATTTATATTTAAGAACTGATGAAGATATAATCTTAATCATAGAAGTTTTTGTTGATGATATCATTTTTGGAGGCAATGTTAAGATGAGTAAGAAGTTCTCTAAAGAAACGGAAAATGAATTTGAAATGTCAATGATTGGTGACATGAATTTTTTTCTTGGTTTGAAAATTAATCAGAGTAAGAATGGAATTTTTATATCTTAGACCAAGTATCTTAAGGAAATGTTGAAAAAGTTTGAATGTAAGATTGTAAACCTATTAGGACACCCATGGTGACTGGATACAAGCTGACTAGTAATGATGAGACTCAAAGTGTTTTCAGACAAAGTACAAATCGATGATTGGTGGTCTACAATATCTAACTCACACTAGACCAAATATTTCCAATGCAGTTGGAATTGTGGCAAGATATCAAGCAGATCCTAAAGAGACACACCTTGCTGCTGTGAAAAGAATTTTCAGATACTTTAAAGGACCAATAGAATATGGATGGTGGTATGAAAAATTAGATGACTTTATTTTACAGGCTTATACTGATGTTGATTGGGTAGGTAATGAGGATGCTAGAAAGAGTACAAGTGGTGGAGCATTTTTCCTGGGAAAAGGCTGGTTTCTTGCTTAAGTAAGAAGCATGAATGTATTGCTTAGTCTACTGCTGAATCACAAATGATGAAGAACATTGGAATAATTTTTGAAGAGCCAGTGGTTATCCATTGTGATAACACTAGCATAATGAATATGTCGAAGAATCCTGTAATGCATTCAAAGACTAAACATATTTCTATTTAGTATCATTTCTTGAGGGAAAAGGTAGCAAAGAAAGAGATTAGATTGGAATATATTATCACAAAGGAATATATAGCAGATATATTTACAAATTTTTTTCCAAAAGACGCTTTTGAATATATCGGAAGCATTTTTGGGGTGAGAGCCCCTCCCAATGATAATTAATTGATGTGGATATGCATCAGTCCAGTGGCTTTCAGAGCTATATCATTATCTGGATTTGATGTATGGATCTACTCCTCAGGGGGAGTGATTGCAGGAACACTATGAAGCACATTTGGGTGATTTTGCACCTGGTTGTTGGACATGAAGATTTGAAAAATATATACCTTAAAGAAGATTACAGTTGAGTTATGGCACCCTTTGCCATTGTTGCCAAAGGGGGAAAGATTCTATGTGAAAATCCCTACTATTTTGGGGAGATTTGTGTTGAGGATATTGATAAGATTGTATTGAGAGAGAGTAATTTTTGGGTTGATGTATTTTCCCATATGTTTCCATAAATTCCAAAGGGGGAGATTTTTTGGATGATATCAAATTTGGATACTATTTATGTTGTTGATATTCATGTTTTGTCACTGATGTCAACATATGTTTTTGTGAAGAGATCTGATTGGTTATTTGATTGGAAGAAGTGTATAAGAACTGTACGGATGATTCAGAATGATCAAAGTCAGGGATATGGAGACAAATGTGTGATGACCTTATTCCTAAGGTCGCTTGATTTAAGATTACATATTGATGATGTTACAAATGATTTAGTGAAGACTAGTTTCTAGACTGTGACAATAATGCTTGATAGAGTAGGTCTCTGTATTTTGCGTATATCTTACAAATGAAGATGTTTTAGAGTATGCGAGCTTATGGGATGACAGAGGAAACATTGAGGAATGTTCGTTATTGATTTATAGTTGTGAGAGTACTAGTGACATCAACTGTGGTGTGTATTCTAGAGGAGACCTATTTGGTGGCCGACTTCAGACATGTAGCGCGTATTATGAATTGTGAGTGTGGATTACGGATGTTGGAGTATAACTAATGGATTGTAATTGATGTTTACTTTTTATAGGTACATTGTGTATCTTAGAAATGGGTTAAACAATTATTTGTATATTCGGAAAGCTTAATTGGCCGACCTAATTATTTATTTGTGTATTTGGAAATCTTAATTGGCCGACCTAACGAATTATTGTAATAGGGTATATATGAGAGATATTTTCTTTTGGAAAGATGTGATAGAGATTGAAAAGGCAGATAAGTGTGGAAGCTACAACACTTGTTGGTTTTTGGATGTAGAGTAGACTTTGTGATAAGAATACCTCATTGGAATTGACCAAGAAAAGGCAATTTCTATCAGACAGTTCACTGGATTGTATATTTTCTATATACACTTGTTCGGATTGTAAATCCTTGAGGGTGGCATTACCCTTTTTTGGGCAGTGTGCCTGGGCAGTGAGTCCACTGTTACTCTTGACTCCTAACAAGGTATGTCCTTTAATAGGGACTGTGTACTGTAATGTTGTAACAAGCTCCTAACAAGGATAAATCTTTTAACATGGATACTATACTCTCAGTACATCATTTGTGGGTGCTAATTCCCATTGGGGTTTTACCTTTAAAAAGGATTCCTCGACAAAACATATTGTGTTATTGTGTTGGGATTTACTATGTTATCATTTTCATTGAAGTTTTGGTTTATAAAGTTTAAATTTTAATATTATAAATCACAACTGATTCACCCCCCTCTTAGTTGTGCTTGTGGACTGTTATTCCTAACACCCCCTTAAGTGAAACTTAGGGGAATGCACTTAGCCTCATAATGCAAGATGGGTCCTAGATACTAGGCCATGTTGGGTACCCATGTACAATATGCAAATGCAATCTCTCATAAAGCATAGAAAGGGAGAAATTTTTATGGGACAAAACTCCAAAAAGAGAGATGAAAACACACAAGATGCATGCATGGATGAATGACTCAAGACCCCCAAGTATGACATACATCATGTATATACAAGAAATGGCCCCCTTATATGAAGGAAAGTAGGAGACATGATATCCATCCATAATGAAGAAGCTCCAATGTTGATGAAGTGTACCTACAAACAAAGGATAATCCAATTCCTACAAGAAAAATGTCTCCCCTTAGGAAGAAAAAAATACATCATATGATGAATAAGCTAGTACGTGTCAAAATAGGAGTAAGGAAGTCTCCAAGTATGCATCTATGAAGACTAAATAGGTATCTCTAAGATCGAAGAATCCATTACATCATCAAATTGAACCATGAAATGTGACAAACCAAGTGAAGGAGAATAATCAAGAATGCCAATCTCCAAAGAAGGTGAAGAAGTATCTCAAAATCTAACTGTGATGAATTTGTATTAAAAAAGAAGATAAATCCCCTCAAGTATGTCACCCAAATCTGCAATAGGAGACTCAAGAAACAATGCTAAAATTTCAGCAAAGTAGTCATCCCACATTGCAAGATCTGAAGTACTATGATCATCATGTTAAATAGTAGAACTCATGTCCAATGGAATAGGAGGCAGAGGAGTAGGAATCTCAACACTTGTATCAAGAACACAATGATTCAAGTGTCCAAAATTCTCCTCACATACAACATTCAACCTTGGTAGAAGGGTGGGAATATCATCATCATCAACAACAATAACAACAAAATGTGAAAAATAATACAAGCGTGATGCATGATCAAAAACTCCCATAGTTATGACATCTCCAGTCTCCATTCCCTAATGTAGACATAATTAGGAGCGAACTCAAAAATATTACCTTATGCCCCATGAGTAATTTGATAAATAGAAAGGAGATTAGTGGTGAATAATGGTACACAAAGAACATCATTAAATGGACCCTTTCCCATAGCAATAAAACCTTTCCCACAAACCTTCATGTATGTGTTGTTACCCATCAATATATGAGGAGAATTACAAGGCTTAATAGAAGATAAAATATCCATAGAAGATTTTCATATGATGTGAAGCACCTAAATTAAGAAGCCATTTGCCTTCCTAAGATGTGTGGAAACATGAATTCTTGACCTTTACCTTTATCCTTGGCTGATGATGTGGATGGAAAAGATGCAAAATTTGACAAAGAAGAAGGAGGTGGAGAGATTGATGGGGGTATCTTGATGTTGTTGTTTTGAAGAATGTGACTGAGTTCATCAATCTTCTTAATGAAACACTTATGCTCATCATGTTCTTCCTTTTTACAATATACACATTTTACCCTCTTTCTTCTAGATGATTCCTCTCTCTAAGAGGACTTGGACTCAGAAGTATTTTGTGAATAAGAATCATTTCCTTTCTCACGAGGCTTAGGATCCTTATGTTTCTTCTTTCCTTTGTCATTGGAAGCCTTTGGAGTGGAGTCATTTTCAAGTTGTACATTATACTTTGAAGACTTCAATTGACCTCAGTTTGCCAACTTTGCTTGTTCCCTTGTGAGTTGAGCTACAAATTCATCAAGAGAAGACATTTTGTATGCACTACCAAGAGAATCCATAGTAGCATAGAATGTAGAAAAAAATATTGAATATTCAAGACCTAGCTTGGAAAGAATAGATAATATCAACTATTCATCATCTTTAGTAACCCCAAAATTACAAAGTGATGAACTATAACTGATTGAATGTTTGAAGATGATAAGTTGTTGATCACCAAGATGCAAAAGTGAATGCAAGACATTAAATCAGTTAATGTATTGTATTGTCATTGATGTCAACTTGATATGGTTTGATTGTTCATACACATATTGTCATAACCTTGAAGATCTGAAGAGATAAATTTTATGTGGTCAGTAAAACATAAAAGGTCTGTATACATTGAGTGATAGTGAACATCAAGCAGTTCACAGTATATACCAAGCACAGAAGTAACCGAACAAGTATTACCGAGCAAGAGTTATGATCGAGCATAACTGAAGTTAAAGAATGACAAAATTTCTTAGCTGGCAGAGCTACAATTTAGGGATTGACTGATTGATTATTTTATTATCAACGATCAGTTTAAGCTAAAGCAAGGAAGGAGATTAAAAGCACATTTTATTCACAGTTATCAAGGAGAGATTTATAGAATAAAACTAAAGGAGAGATTTATGGGATAAAGAAAATCATGGTGAGTTTTACAGATCAAGGAGAGATCTATGACAAAAAAGGAGATTGAGCGGCTAAACATGTCTATATAAAGAGACAAGGAATTCATTATCGAAAAGAGGAATGCTAAGTATATTTTGTGTGAAGATAGAACTCTTCATGTAGATCTGATCATACAGGTTGAAGAACAGATCCAAGGAATTTTACAGACACCGAGAAACAGAGGATATAGTATTCACCAAGCATAATAAAGAAAGAAAGCAAAGGAACTAAAGTATATATTGTTCAGAGAGGTATTATTGGAGTAACAATAGATCTGAATATTTGCAAATCAAAGTTGTATTTTGAACAAATCATTTTCTATATCACTTTAACCATTGATTCAGAAAATCTCTTAACCGAGTGAGATTTAACAGTCCTTATTGTATTGAGATACTCAAAAGTATCAAAAGGTTTTCTTGTTGATAGCATAATAAGTGCTAGGTCAAAAGACAAACTGTTGGTTTTAAATCCTCTAACAAGGTCGCACTTAACAGTGTGTATTGTAACCTTTAACAGGGTTGGCTCTTCAACGAGCTCACTTCAGAAGAGTGAAAATATTTTGGGTTACCGGTCCCAGTTCTTTTTCCCATATTGGGTTTCCATGTTAAAATCTATGTGTCAAATGTGTATATGTTTCATTGCATTGATATTTTGTTTTACACATTATTGAAACTAGATTGTTCGGTTAACACTAAGTTTATTTGTTGCTACTCAGTAAAATCAATAAAAGATAAAAAAGTATACCTTATCGAGCAGTTTATATTTGTTAAGATTTTTTATGTCATACATCTTCATGAAATTGGGACTGTAAGATAACTAAAGGTATTATATTTGAGAAATAATTTTTTGGTTGGATCTTTTGGAATAATTGTTAAGGCCACTGATTCACCCCCCCTCTCAGTTATTTTAACAATTGGTATCAAAACTTTGGTGCTTGGAATAAAATTTTAGAGGGACTTAAGCTAAAGATCACAAGATGAGTAAAAGGGATGTGCCTAAGTTGAACAAGGAAAACTTTGCATCATGGAAAAGAAGGATAAGACTTCATCTATCTGGTATTGGAAATGATGTTACACAACACTTGGATACTGAATATGTTGCACCTACCAGACCTCTGACTGTTGATCAATTGAGAGAGAAACATGAACACAATTCTATGATGATAGAACTTGCTTCTTCACTAACCGATGTTGAATTTGAAGATGTGAAATCATGCACCTCTGCAAAGCAAATGTGGGACAAACTCAAGCTAGTACATGAAGGAGATTCCAATGTGATGAGAGCTAAAGCTGAAAGCCAAAGAGGAAATTTTGATGACCTGAGAATGAAAGAAGGAGAGAACATCACTCAGTACAATGACAGAATCAAAGAATTTTTTAATGCTATCTATGGAGTAGGAGGAGTACTTGATGAAGAAACAGTTGTAAGTAAAATTTTGAGAACCTTACTACCTGTTTATGCTATTAGAGTTTCTGCACTTCAAGAAATGAGAGCAGTAGCTAGTACCAATGTTACTCTTGATAGTTTGATTGGTAACTTATTTCATTTGAGATGAACAACTATGACAACAGTTCCTTACCTACTATTGAGTCTGCATTCAAGTCTTCTCTAAAAATAAGCAAATATAGTAACAAACACACTATGAGAAATGATAGTGACAGTGACAGTGATGAGAAATAACTTGATAAACTTGAAGCACTAATGGCTAGGAGATTACATAGAGGTAAAGGAAGATATAAAGGTAAATTACCATTGGTCTGTTTTAATTGCAAATAAATTAGACATTTTGTTGCTAGATGCCCTAACAAGAGAAAGGATGAAAGAGACAATGAATTTTTTTGTGAAAAGAAGTATGACAGAAGTGATGACCGAGACTACATAAGCAACTGACACTCTAATAGAAGAGATAACCGAGATTACAAGGATAAAGACAAGAAGGCTTGTTAGCTAGTTGAGAACAAAGCTAAAAATTTTGATACTAATTCTGATGAAGATACTGAGGTAGTATTTGTTTCTATGAAGGATGATTCAGATGAAGAAGAAAGGTATGTTGAAGCATCACTCATATCTTAAGTTAGCAAAAATGATGTATGGATTATTGATAATGGTTGTACTCATCACTTGACTGGAGATAAAGAAAATTTTGAAACTTTTGAATATTATAATGGTGGATCAGTTAGGATGGGTAATGAATCACCTTGCCCAGATTAAGGAAAAGGTACCATCATGTTGAATAATCTGATCAGATGTGAAAATGCATATTGGGTGAAAGGAATTAACTATAATTTGTTGATTATTTCACAGCTGGACAACATAGGACACCGAGTTGCATTTGAGAACACAAAGGCAATGATCTATAATGGAACAGGAAAGTTGATCAGTACTAGTGAACAAACAAAAGGTAATCTATTCTATCTTGATAATATCACGACCACTTGTTTATTGGCTAGAAATGAAGACATTTGTTTGTGGCATAAAAGGTTATGTCATGTGAATTTTGACAGTTCATGGTTAAGATAAGTAAGAAAAGAAAGTAAGAGGCTTACCGAGTAATTCAAAGCCCGACCATGTTATGTGTAAGAATTGTCAAATAGTAAAAATGACAAAGTCTAGTTTCAAGAGAAAAACATACTCATCTAATGCTATTCTGGAGTTAGTCCATATTGATTTATGTGGACAAATGAGAACAAAGAGCTATTATGGTGATAGATACTTTATTCTATTTGTTGATGACTATTCTAGGATGATGACTGTCATGTTCTTAAAAGAGAAATATGAAGCATTTAAGATGTTCAAATGGTATAAAGCTAAAGTTGAAAAACAAAGTGGAAAAGAACTGAAATGTTTAAGATCATATAGAGGAGGAGAATTTATTTCTGATTAATTCACTAACTTTTGTAATGAGCATGGGATTACAAGACAATTCTATGCACCGAGAACATCACAATAAAATGGGATTGCTAAAAGGAGGAATAGATCAATTGTTGATTGTGCTAGAACACTAATGATTGAAAAAGGCATCAAAAAAACATTCTAGAGAGAAGCTGTAAGTACTGTTGTCTATACACTGAATCGAGTTCAATTGAAGAAAGACACAAATAAGACACCTTATGAGCTATGGTATGGATACACACCAAATACGAGTTACTTTAGAATTTTTGGAAGTCAATGTTATATACTGAAATATGATAGAAATGGGAAGCTTGACTCTAAAAGTGATGAAGGAATATTTATAGGATATTCTACTAAAAGCAAAGCTTATAGATGTCTGAATAAATCTTATAAAAAAATCATTGAGAGTGAAAATGTTAAAGTGGATGAATTTGCTGAGAAAAATGATGAGGAAAGAAGAAAGGAACCTGAAGATTACAACATATTTTTCTACATTGAAGAACTTGACACCTTGCCCGAGCGATAGAACAATGCAACCGAGAAACAGGCTGCACACACCCAGAATCAAGAAAATGCTCACAATGCCGAACTAAGTGATAATGATAAAAATGAAGAATAGAGATCTGAACCTGTACTTGCTAAATATGTCAGAAGACACCATCCACAAGACCAGATCATTGGGAACAAAAGAGTAGGAATGAGAATAAGAAGTAAGTCACTTAACAATAGATGTTTGATTTGTGATTTTGAGACTAAATATGTTAATGCTGCACTTGAGAATCAAGAATGGGTTAGTGCAATGAATGAAGAGATTGAACAGATTAAGAAGAATAAAACATGGACATTAGTACCTATACCGAGTGACAAAAATGTCATTGGCACCAAATGGATTTTTAAAAACAAACTTAATGAGAATGGAGAAGTCACATGGAACAAAGAAAGACTGGTATGCAAATGGTATGCACAAGAAGAAGGTATTTAATATGGAGAAACCTTTTCACCCGTTGCTAGACTAGAAGGAGTAAAAAATCTACTTGTTTATGCTTCTTTTAAAGGATTCAAAATATACCAAATGGATGTTAAATCTGCATTTCTGAATGGAATACTAGAAGAGGAGGTATACATTGAACAACCTGAAGGGTTTGTTGATCCTAACAAGAGGAACATGGTTTGTAAACTACACACAACCTTGTATGGATTGAAACAAGCACTGAGAGAATGGTATGAAAGACTTTAGTCTTATCTCATTAGTATTGGATTTGTTAGATCAAGTGACAACAATAATCTATATTTGAAAGGAGATATTGATGATAAGATTTTGATTGCTAAGATATTTGTTGATGATATCATATTTGGAGGTAATGATATGCTATGCAAGTCATTTTATGATGAAATGAGAAAAGAATTTGAAATGTCAATGTTTGGAGAGATCAAATTGTTTCTTGGTCTACAAATTCTACAACAAGCTGAAGGCATCTACATCACACAATCAAAATACATCAAAGAAGTTCTGAAGATATTTAAGATGGAGGACTCCAAACTAGTTGGAACACATATGGAAAATGGATGCAAATTGACAAAGGAAGACAAGACAACTGAGGTAAATTAGACCTTATATAGATATATGATTGGTAAACTAATGTATGTTGTACACACTAGACCTGATATAGCACATGTAGTTGGTATAGTTGCAAGATTCTCTGCTAACCCTAAGGAATCACACATAACTGTTGTTAAAAGAATTTTGAGATATCTGAAGAATATTGAAGACTATGGTTTGTGATACAATAAAGAAGGAAAATTTGAGCTACAAGTTTATACTGATGCCGATTGGACTGGAAACATAGATGATAGAAAGAGCACTACAGGACAAGCATTATTTATGGGTGACATACTTGTCACATGGATAAGTAAAAAGAAAGGATGCATATCTCAATCAATGGCATAAGTATAATATGTAGCTGCTGCTGCAAATTGCTCTAACATTGCATGGATCAAGCAATTGATGAAAGGTATGAATGAGGAAATTCTTGACCTAGTAATTGTCTATTGTGATAATACAAGTGTTATAAACATTTCAAAGAACCCTATGATGCATGCTAAGACAAAGAACATATCTATTAAGTATCATTACTTGAGGGAACAAGTACAAGAAAAACATATAATACTGGGATATGTACAATCCAAAGAACAACTAGCAGACATATTCACAAAACCATTGTCATAAGATACATTTGAATACCCGAGGAATAGACTAGGGGTTCATCCCTTGTCTACTAGTCACTAAGCTGACTAGGAGGTTGCATCATCCTACACATTATCAGAAGATTAATCATGTTGATGCAAGCTGAGATATGGACTGCAATGACATATCAATACACACCAGAGATATTGTTGGCTACTACAAAGCTATAAATTTTTTTGGCATTGTTGTCAAAGGGAGAGAAAGATTCAATGAAATATCCATCAGGGAGAAGAGATTCTACAACACAAAGGGAGAGAATATATAAAGGTTACTGTCAATGAAAGAACCATCCATTAAAGGGAGAGAATTAAGAGAGTTAACACTGCATATTTATCTAGAAAAGGGAGAAGAGATTCTACAAGAAAGGGAGAGCCAAAATCAAAAGATAGAATTGCTACACCTGTCCATTAAAGGGAATGAAGAAATGGAGAGCACACAACAAAATCAAATCTACATGGAGAGATGTATGGTAAACATTTTTTAGTGATTAAACATATTAAATCTGAGCTAGATGAGCTTATCGAGATTTAGATATTTGAATTGGTTATAGAACAATAAGTTTGGTATGTTATGACATATTTCATATTGTGTTGCCATCAATGCCAAAGGGAGAGATTGATGAAATATAACTGATTGAATGTTTGAAGATGATAAGTTGATGATCACCGAGCTGCAAAAGTGAATGTAAGACATTAAATCAGTTAATGTATTGTATTGTCATTGATGCCAACTTGATATGGTTTGATTGTTCATACACATATTGTCATAGCCTTGAAGATCTGAAGAGACAAAGTTTATGTGGTCGATAAAACATAAAAGGTTTGTATACACTGAGTGACAGTGAACACTGAGCAGTTCACATTGTATACCAAGAACAAAAGTAATCGAGAAAGTATTATCGAGCAAGAGTTAATGACCGAGCATAACTGAAGTTGATGGCCGAGCATAACTGAAGTTAAATAATGACAAAATTGCTTAGCTGGTAGAGCTACAATTTAGGGATTGATTGATTGATTGTTTTATTATCAATGATCAGTTAAGCTAAATCAAGGAAGGAGATTAAAAGCACATTTTATTCACAAGAAGAAATTTACAGAATAAAACTAAAGGAGAGCTTAACGGGATAAAGAAACTCATGGTGAGTTTTATAGATCAAGGAGAGATCTACGACAAAGACAAGGAGATTGAGCAGCTAAACATGTCTATATAAAGAGATAAGGAATTTATTATCAAAAGAGAAATGCTGAGTATATTTTGTGTGAAGATAGAACTTTTCATGCAAATCTGAGCATACAGGTTGAATAACAAAGCCAAGGATTTCTGCAGACATAGAGCAACAGAGGACAAAGCATTCATCGAGCAGAATAAAGAAATAAAGCAAAGGAACTGAAGTATATATTGATCAGAGAGGTATTTTTGGACTAAAAATAGATCTGAATATTTACAAATCAAAGTTGTATTTTGAACAGATCATTTACTGTATCAGTTTAACCATTGATTCAATAAATCTCTTAACTGAGTGAGATTTAACAGTCCTTATTGTATTGAGATACTCAAGAGTATCAAAAGGTTTTCTTGTTGATAGCATAGTGAGTGCTAGGTCAAAAGAAAAACTATTGGTTTTAAATCCTCTAACAAGGTGGCACTTAACAGCGTGTATCGCAACCTTTAACAGGGTTGGCTCTTCACCAAGCTCACTTCAGAAGAGTGAAAATATTTTGGGTTACCGGTCTAAGGTGGTTTTTCAAATTTTGGGTTTCCACATTAAAATATGTGTCAAATGCGTATATATTTCATTGCATTGATATTTTGTTTTACAGATTATTGAAACTGGATTGGTCGGTTAACACTAAGTTTATTTTTTGCTACTCGGTAAAGTCTAGAAAAGATAAAAAATATATCTTACCAAGCAATTTATATTTGTTAAGATTATTTATGGCATACATCTTGATGAAATTGGGACTGTAAGATAACTGAAGGTATTATATTTGAGAGATAAGTTTTTGGTTAGATCTTTTAGAATAATTGATAAGGCCACTGATTCACCCCCCCTCTCAGTTATTCTAACATAAATCTCCAATCTAATATAATTGAACTTAGAGAAAAAGTCTTTAATATTGTCAAAATATCTAGGATTGAGACCTATGATATCATTCTCCAATCTGAATTTTCTCATTCTAACAAGTTTACGAAAGAGTCCCTCCAAGGTTGTCCAAGCATCATGAGGATGTGTACAACATGCAATATGATATAACAAATTAGGACAGATGGAGGATCTAAGAGATCCAAGTTCTTTATCCCTTCGATCAAACCATTTTCTCCTTTTTGCAATACCTATAGTTGGTTCTAGATCCCTCCCAAAAGCAATTCTATGCAATCCAACACTTAACAATTAAATAACAATAGATTCTTTCCATTCATGTTAATTATATGGAGTGAGGATTTTGTCTTTTTAAAAGTCTATTATTCAGTAAAATAATGATAGAAAAGAACCGATAACTCCTTCAAATCACTAATGCAAATCAGAAATCTAAAATCCAAGGATCAACCAAGTGCATATATAGCCCCAAAATGGCCTATTTCTAAAAGTTTTATTTCCACTCTAAATAACTGAAAATGGATTACAGGTTTGGAAAGTAGACAAAAAACCACACACTTTATAAAAAATTGCATGTGAAAATGTTACGTATGTGCCCAAATGAAGCTTTGGAAGTTGCAAAATTCAGGATTAGAAAGGAATTGTCGTGAAAATCTGCAATTTCTTATCAATCTGACCACCAAAATAAAATAAATAATACTACCACTGGAAATGTTAGGAAATTCTACCCCAAATTAAAAAAAAAAATCTTGAAAAAAGGACTTAATATGAGCAAGATATGAGTATTTAAGATGAAGTGTAAAATAAAAAAGCTCATTGGTGAGGGTAGAATAATTCAAACCAACGACGACATCAGCAAAACATTGCCTTAAATTTTATGGTTGTATGGTCGTCAAGGCAAAAGACCAGTAACCCTACAGATGACATGCAGACGAGCATCAATTTTAGTGTCATGAAAATGATGTGACAAAACAATCTCACCTTCGTTTTTTACTGGGAGCTTATTTGGGAGGTCAGTCTAGTGGTACTGACTATTTAGTGGATGATGTATCCATAAATATGATGTGGCAGATTTTGGTTTGATAGAGTAGGGTTTGGTTGTGGCATAATTAATGGGTGCCACATGATATATTTTGATGGGTCGTGTGACTGGGTGGCCAATTTATGTCACGCTAGGTGGGTCATTGGTGACGTATTGTCCGCTGGCGGTCGACTGGCGGCTTGCTGTCCGTAGGTGGCAATTTGGGGGCCCCATTTTATATATCCCACATTCATGGGTTTAAAAAATGTTGAGCACTTTTTATGTGAAAGTCTACCCTCATGAAACAAGGCAACAAACGTTTGTCTGTGTTGTTTGATCACTATGCCAATGTGCAATCAGATTTTTGTTAGTAGATTGCCATAAATTTATGCCAGCTGGGGGATGGGTGTGCAGGCCAGGAAAATATTTGGTTTTCTTGCAACTATTGAGATCTTATTTGTACAGATTAAATATTTTAAGAAACACTGCCCTACAGTAATAATTATGACAAAACAGAGGATATATAGGGGTACAAATCCCAATTTTTGTAGGAGATATATTGCAAAAAAATCTACGAAATAAATTATAAAATACGTAAAATAAAAAAATATTTTTTAAATGATTGCATCGTGCTTGCTGAGGTAGGTCGTATGGCATGTGTGTGCAAAATGTTTTTTCCACAAATTTGACTTTTGTTGAATATGGGAAAATTTATAGTTGATTTTCATCAAAATAGCCTCTCAAACGCAAGGGTGAGGTCATATTTGACCCAAAATGCTCCCACAACATGCTAGTCCTCAAATATGAGATATTGACCTCCAATTCATGCACCGAGAAATCTCCAAATAGGCAATCGAAGATGCTCCATTTACTTTGATACCATGTAATAATTTGCAAATAACAATGAACCAAGGATCTAAAGGTCAAAGAATAACTCAAAGACAAGAGAGATGATATGAAAAAGAATAAACTATATTCTCATTAATGATGCAATATGCACATATAAGATATTATACATATTGGAGATGATTTACAATATAGAAGTGTCTACTTATATAGGCAAGACAATAAGAGACAGTGATAAGGAGTTGATAAGATATCACCTACACAAGGTGGAATCACATGTCCACCAAAGGTGGATCATCCTCCATTATGCAATAGGATGAGGATAATAATGTGACATGTGCACTAGAGGTGGAACTCACACATAAAGTGAACTGAGATAACAACTATCACTACCTAAAGTTGAATTTCTCCTACACCATGTGCAAATATAGGTGCAAACTCCTAGGTGTATCAATGAAAAACTACTATGCAATGCATTGTCCTAAGTAAGATTAAGTAAAGTGTAATTAGTAATATTTAATTACACCAACAAATTGTATTGTTTTAGTGAGTTCTTCTTCTCTTTGCTTCTTGCACACACCAAGAAGAAGGGTTTTTGAGACTCATTTTCTGGGTTTGTAACAAATGGCTTCTTGATCTTTAATAAAATAGCTACAACTTTCATTCTTGTTACTTTTGGTATTTGTGTTATGAATGAATGATTTGATCATTTTTGTGGTTTATGTCCTTTAATTTGTCTCATTCAGTCATAATTTAGCATGAGAAGATAAATAGTTGATGCAGGTCCTGAAATTGTGTTAGTTGATTTTGATAGTTTGTAGCTGTGAAAACCAGTTGGGGTTTCCTCCATGTAGACATTAGGTTCAACCCTTTATAATAAATACTTATGCATCAACTATGTAGTTGAGTTGTAAGATTATTAGGGTTATTCTATTGAAGATTTTGTGAGTTTGATAGGTTGCATATCCCAGTTATCATTCAATGCATCACCTATTAGTATAGGTTCAAATTATAAGTTTCTTTCTTCCCCCTTTTCCTTGTTCAAAAGATAGTTATTAGTTGAGTACTGAGAAGGAACTGACCTTATCTAGAGATTGGTCTTCACCATAGGCATACCCATAGGTCTAAAGCTCTTTCCATATTTCACGGGATTGCTAAGTATCACACTTAGCATTTTGGGTGCAATCCCTCGTGACAATAATGTCAAAGGAAAAAAGGGTTAAATCTCAAATCCCCATGTTTTTTCATCCATTTCCTATTCTCAATCAATATTGGACTATATTTTTGTGGATTCAATTGTTGGGTTTCCATTTTTAAGAGGTAAGCATGTCATCTTGGTGATGGTAGATCAATTGACCAAATATATACATTACCTCACCTATACATTGTTGCTATGTTTTCTCAACACCTTTTGGATTAAGTTTTCAAACTCCATGGAATGCCTCACTCTATTGTAAGTGATCTTGATCTATCCTTATGTAAGTTATTTAGATCCATCCTTAACCAATAAATTCTATGATGATTTTCTTGAGTTATAGGGGGTTCCTTGTACATGAGTTTTACCTACGATCCTTAAACTAATGGTTAAACATATATCAGTAGTAAGTGGCTTGAGTGTTTTTTCATGTCCCAAAAACAAATACAATGAGTCAATTCGCTACCTTTGGCTTAATGGTGATAAAATAACACTTATTATAATATTTCCAAGATGACCACTTATCTATATTGTTTATTTTATTTTTACCTTTTCTAATTCTATTTTTTAATTTTAAGAAATTAAATGATACATATTATTTACTACCTATATTGTGTACACAACTATTTCAATAAATATAAATTATTTAATGTAAGCTAGATTATTTTATTTATGCATATATACATTTAATTATAGTATCTATTTAACTAACTACACATAAATGTAAACAAATGAATATATATTTGAATAAAGCAGATAATAACTTTATAATCATTTCAGTTATAATTTTTTTTAAGAAAATATTTATTTTATTTGTTTTTATATAAAAAGTAGTAAAAACTAGGGTGATGTCCCTGTTATAACCAACCAAGAAGTTTAACATTGAGATAAGCAGGGGCATATTAATAGCACATTAACTGTAAAATATGAAAGAGCAAAAAGAAATGCACAAACAGTAATAATTCAAAAAATAGAGAACACATATATTTATCGTGGTTTGGAAATATGCCTACATCCACACTTGAAGAAGGGTAGTTTATTAATCACAGATACAAAACTATTTGAATACACAACAAATTGATCATAAATACATCTCCAAATAGACTATTGAATATCCAACAAAGAAGTTGAATAGGCAAAGATAATTGGAGGGAAACCATGTTTCGTGACTATTGGGATTCATACCCCCAAAAATCTCCCACTTGAAGACCAACTATTTGATGAACTATAACTGATTGAATGTTTGTAGATGTTAAGTTGATGATCACCAAGCTACCGAAAGTTAATGCAAGGCATTAAATCAGTTAATGTATTGTATTGTCATTGATGTCAAATTGATATAATCTTATTGGTTATATACAAAGTGTCAAAGACTTCAAAGAACCAGAAAGATAAAGGTTATGCTACCAGTAATTCTTAAAAGTTCACTATTCACTAAGTGACTACAAACACTAACGGGCAGTGCACCTCAATAGACAGAGAATCCCGAGAAGAAAGTCACAGTGATACCCGAGCAAGCATTACAGATGAGGAGAATCACAAGCATTACTGATGAGCAGAACTTCACAGTGTTTCCCAATGGATAGACAACCCCGACAGAGATACCCGAGGAGAATTGAAGTGTTGACCAAAGCTAACAAAGAGTTAAAACACCGAAAAGAACTGAAGTTTAGAAATGGAAAAAGACTTAGCTGGCAAGAGCTAAAGAAGGAGTTAACTAGTTGTTAATATTGTTTTTATCATCAAGTTAAAAGCCAAAGATAAATGAGATATTTAAAGCTATTTTATTCTAGTTGTCAAAGAGAAATCTATAGGATAAAATTGAAATATAGTTTTAAAGCAAGATTGGCTAGAATTGCAGATCACGCCAAGAACAAGAAAGTCAAGAACTGAGAAATGGTGAAATCATGTCTACAAGCTAATTCATTATGAATTATGGGTGAATAGAGAAAGAGGATACTAAAGAGAAACTGATGAAGAAAGAAGTCTTCAATCAGACCTAATCAATCAAGCTGAAGAACAGAGCTAATTCTGGGGACCCCGAGCAACAGAGAAGCACAACATCACCGAGCAGAAAGAAGTGGAGCAAAGGTATTGAAAAGTTACATTGATCAAAAAGGTATTATGAGATTACAATAGATTTTAAAATCTACAAAGTATAGTTGTATATGTGAACAAATCATTTACTGTTTCAATTTAACCATTGGATCAAAAAGTTTCTTAACAAATCAGGACTTAAAAATCCTTTCTATATTGAGATACATCCCAAGGAGTATCAAAAGGTTTGGTCATGAACATAGTATAGCGATTTCATATACCAATTGACAAACTACACTTGGTTTGGTCATAAAAGGTATCATAGAGATACTAGATATCAAGTGACAAACTATTCTATTTAAATTATCTAAAAATGTCACACCTAACAGTGTGTTTGTAACCTTTAACAAGGTTGACTCTTCACTGAGCTCACTTCAGAAGAGTGAAAATTTTGGGTTATCGGTCCCAAGTGTTTTTTCCCTTAATAGGGTTTCCACGTTAAAATCCACGTGTCAATGTGTTTTTGAGTCATTACTTTAGTGTTTTGCATTACACATAACTAATCTGGATTGATCGGTATACACTAAGTAATTTACTGTATTTCAGTAAATGAAAGACTGCTAATCGGTAAACAATAAGAATAAGGTTTAACAGTGAACTCCAAGCAGTAGTTATTTGTTGAGATTATTTCAAGGCATTCATCTTGTAGGACTAAAGATAACTAGAGGCTTATAATTATGGTAATAAGTTTTTGGGTTAATTTATTGGAATATTTTTGAGGCCACTAATTCACCCCCCTTTAGTTATTCTAAAAATTGGTATCAGAGCTTGTGTGCTTAGAAGGAAGGTTTCAAGACCTAAGCAAAAGATCACAAGATGAGCAAACGAGATGCGCCCAAGTTGAACAAAGACAACTTTGCATCATGGCAAAGAAAGATAAGAATCCACCTATCAGGTATTGGAAATGATGTTACTCAATACTTGGATACTGAATATGTGTTGCCTACAAGACCTCACACACTTGAGCAATTAAGAGAAAAGCATGAGCATAATTCTATGATGATAGAACTTATTTCCTCACTCTCTGATGCTGAATTTAAAGATGTCAGAACCTGCACCTCTGCAAAGAAAATATGGGATAAATTGAAGCTGGTACATGGGGGGGATGCTAATGTACTAAGAGCTAAGGCATAAAGCCTAAGAGGAAAATTTGAGGACCTAAGAATGAGAGGAGGAGAAAATATCACTCAATACAACTATAGAATAAAAGAGGTAGTCAATGCTATCCAAGGAGTTGGAGGCATACTTGAAGAAGAGACAGTGGTAAGTAATATCCTAAGAACCTTACTACCTGTACATGCTATTAGAGTATCTGCTATACAAGAAATGAGAGCAGTAGTAAACAATAATGTAAATCTAGATAGTTTGGTTGGTAGACTGATTTCATTTGAGATGAATAAATTTGATAACTGTGTCTTACCATCTATTGAGTCTGCATTCAAATCTTCTTTGAAAATAAGTAAGTCAAGTCATAAACACACTATGAGAAATGATAGTGAAAGTGATAGTGATGACCAAGATCTTGATGAGATTGAAGCACTAATGGATAGAAGATTGCAGAGAGGAAAAGGTAGATACAAAGGTAAATTAACACTTGTATGTTTTAATTGTAAAGAAATTGAACACTTTGCTGCTAGATGCCCTAACAGAAGAAAAGATGACAAAAGTAATGATAGATCATATGAACAAAAGTTTGATAGAAGTGATAACAGAGATTACCAAAGCAACCGACAATCTAATAGAAGAGATACCCAAGACTACAAGGACAAAGGGAAGAAAGCTTGTTACCTAGTTGAGAACAAAGATGGAGATACTGACACCAAATCTAATGAAGACATTGAGATGATATTTGTGGCCATGAAGGATGATTCAAACAAAGAATAAAGGTATGTAGAGACTGCACTAATATCTAAGGTTAGTAATAATTATGTCTGGATTATAGATAGTGGCTGCACTCACCACATGACCGGTGATAAACAAAAGTTTAAAACTTTTGAGTACTATAATGGTGGATCAGTAAGAATGGGTAATGCCACACCTTGTCCAGTTGAAGGTAAAGGAACTATAATGTTGAATAAACTGATCAAATGTGAAAATGCATATTGGGTAAAAGGACTTAATTATAATTTGTTGAGTGTTTCACAGCTGAATAACATAGGTCACCGAGTAGCATTTTAGAATAAGAAGGCAAAGATATTTATGAATCAGGAAGGTTGATCGAAACTGGTGAACAGACAAAAGGTAACCTATTCTATCTTGATGATATAAACACTACTCGTTTGATGGCTAGAAACAAAGACATATGGTTGTGGCATAAGAGATTATGTCATGTGAATTTTGACAACATGATTAAGATAAGTAATAAAAGGAAAGTAAGAGGCTTACCGAGCATGTCAAAGCCTGAGCATATCATGTGTAAGAATTGTCAAAAAGGTAAGATGACAAAGTCTAGTTTCAAGAGAAAAGCCCATACATCTAATTCTATTCTAGAATTAGTCCATACTGATCTATGTGGACCCATGAGAACAAAGAGCTACTATGGTGATAAATATTTCATTCTCTTTTTTGATGATTATTCTAGAATGATGACAGTTATGTTCTTAAAAGAAAAATCAGAAGCATTCAAGATGTTTAAATGGTATAAAGATATGGTAGAAAAACAAAGTGGTAAGGATTTGAAATGCTTAAGATTAGATAGAAGAGGAGAATTTGTTTCTGATGAATTCACTAACTTTTGCAATGAGCATGGAATTAAAAGACATGTTTATGCACCAAGAACACCCCAACAAAATGGGACTGCTGAAAGGAGAAACAGATCCATTGTTGATTGTGCAAGAACACTAATCATAGAGAAAAAGCATCACTTAAACATTCTGGAGGGAAGCTGTCAGTACTATTGTCTACACATTGAACATAGTAAAATTAAAGAAAGACACCAAAAAGACACCCCATGAGCTATGGTATGGTTACACACCCAATGTAAGTTACTTTAGAATTTTTGGTAGTCAATGTTATATTTTGAAAGATGATAGAAATGGAAAGCTTAACTCCAAAAGTGAAGAATGAATCTTTCTAGGTTATTCCACCAAGAGCAAGGCTTATAAATGTCTTAACAAGTCCTCTAACAAAATCATTGAAAGTGAAAATATCAGAATAGATGAATATGTAGAGAAAAATGATGAGGAAAGCAGAAAAGAACCAGAAGACTACAACATGTTTGTTTACACTGAAGAACCTAGAACTCTACCTGAGCAATAGTGTATCACTCCCGAGGAACATAACATTGCACTTGAGCATCAGGTTGAAAATACCAAAAATTAGGAAAATGATGTTCTGAGCGATGATGATCAGAATGATGAACAAAGAAATGAACTGATACTTGCCAAGTATGTCAGAAGACATCATCCACAAAACCAGATCATAGGAGACAAGAAGGTTGGAATGAGAACAAGAAGTAAGTCACTGCACACTAGATGTTTAATTTGTGATTTTGAGCCTAAATATGTTAATACTACACTTGAAAATGAAGAATGGGTCAGTGCTATAAATGAAGAAATAAAACATATTGAGAAGAACAAAACATGGACACTAGTACCAAGACCAGATGACAAGAATGTCATCAATACCAAATAGATATTCAAAAAAAAGTTGAATGAGAATGGAGAAGTCACAAGGAACAAAGCAAGGTTAGTATGCAAGGGGTATGCACAAGAAGAAGGTATTGATTATGGAGAAACCTTTGCACTCGTTGCTAGACTAGAAGGATTAAGAATCTTACTTTCTTATGTTGCATTCAAAGGATTCAAGGTATACCAGATGGATGTCAAATCTGTATTCCTAAATGGAATACTAGAAGAAGAGGTATACATTGAACAAACAGAAGGGTTTGTTGATCCAAACAAGAGAAACATGGTATGTAGACTACACAAAGCCTTGTATAGATTGAAAAAATCACCTAGAGCCTAGTATGAAAGAATTCATTCCTATCTCATAAGCATTGATTTGTAAGAACAAGTGAAAATAACAATCTCTATTTAAAAGAAGATACTGATGATAATATTCTGATTGCTGAAATATTTGTTGATGATATCATATTTGGGGGTAATGATATGTTATGTAAATATTTTGCTAATGAAATGAGCAAAGAGTTTGAGATGTCAATGTTTGGGGAGATCAAATTCTTTCTTGGTCTACAAATTCTTCAACAAGATGCAAGCATATATATCACACAATCCAAATACATCAAGGAAGTGCTGAAGATATTCAAAATGCGAGATTCCAAGACAGTTGGAACACCTATGGCAACCAGATGTAAGATGACAAAATAAGACAATTCAAATGAGGTAAATCAGACCTTATATAGATCAATGATTGGAAAAATAATGTATGTTGTTCATACTAAACTAGATATAGCACATGCATTTGGAATAGTTGCAAGATTCTCTGCTAATCCCAAATAATCACACATGACTGCTATCAAGAGAATTCTGAGATATCTAAAGAACACCAAGGACTATAGATTATGGTATAAAAGAGAAGGCAAATTTGAGCTTCATGTCTATATAGATGCTGATTGGGATGGAAACTTAAATGACCGAAAGAGCACAACTGGAGGAGCATTCTTCATGGGTGACAAACTTGTCACATGGATCAGCAAGAAACAAGGATGCATCTCACAATCTACTCCAGAAGCAGAATATGTGGCTGCTACTGCAAACTGCTCTAATATTGCATGGATCAAACAGTTATTGGAAGGTATGAATATTAAAATGTCTGAACTAGTGATTATCTATTGTGATAATACCAGTGCAATAAACATTTCTAAGAATCCAGTCATGCATGCTAAAACTAAGCATATTGCTATCAAGTATCATTACTTAAGAGAACACACACAAGAGAAAGAGGTGATACTGAGATATGTTCAATCCAAGGAACAATTAACTGACATATTCACAAAGGCATTGCCTAAAGATACATTTGAGTACCTGAGAAAGAGACTAGGGGTCCGACCCTTGTTTATTGGCCAGTAAGCCGACTAGGAGGTTGCATCAGCCTACACACAATGAGAAGATCATTCATGTTGATGCAAGCAAAGAGATGTACTGCAAAGATACATCAGTACACATAAAGGTACATATCTACACTGAACACCAGAGTCACTGTATTGTTGATAGATAGGAAAATTCAAGGAGTATATTATAAAAAGGTGAAAGGATATAATTTTGGCATGATCAATGTATACTTTGGCATTGTTGTAAAAGGGAAAGATTATCCTACGAATATCAAGATGGGAGAGAATATCCTAAGAAGATCCAAAGGAGAGAGATTATATATAAATATGAAATATCCATCAAAGGGAGAGAAGATATCCCAAGGGAGAGATGTAGCCTGTAAGGGAGAGAATATCAAAAGGGAGATAATACATCATAGAAAGAATCAAAAGCTGCTACTTCTATCCAGTGAAGGGATTGAAGATTGATGAAAGCACTCTGCAAGAAACAAATCTAAGCTATATGAGCTTACCGAGAGCCAGACATTTGTATTGGTTATAGAACAATAAGATTGGTAGATAGATGAACTACAACTGATATATTTCATATTGTATTAGTAATAATATAGTGCAATAATGTAGCATGTTTCCATCAATGCCAAATGGAGAGATTGATGAAATATAACTGATTGAATGTTTGAAGATGTTAAGTTGATGATCACCAAGCTACCAAAAGTTAATGCAAGACATTAAATCAGTTAATGTATTGTATTGTCATTGATGTCAACTTGATATAATCTAATTGGTTATATAAAAAGTGTCAAAGACTTCAGAGAACCAGAAAGATAAAGGTTATGCTATCAGTAATGCATAAAATTTCAATATTCACTAAGTGACTACAAACACCGACAGGCAGCGCACCCCGATGGACAGAGAATCCTGAGAAGAAAGTCACAGTGATACCCAAGCATAAAACCCGAGAAAGCATTACCAACAAGCAGAATCACAAGCATTATCGATGAGAATAACTTCATAGTGTTGCCCGACGGACATACAACCCCGAAAAAGATACCCGAGAAGAATTGAAGTGTTGACCAAAGCTAACAAAGAGTTAAAACACCAAAAAAATTGAAGTTCAGAAATGACAAAAGACTTAGCTGGCAAAAGCTAAAGAAGGATTTAACTGGTTGTTAATATTGTTTTTATCGACAAGTTAAAATCCATAGATAAACAAGAGATTTAAAGTTGTTTTATTCCAGTTATCAAAGAGAAATCTACGAGATAAAATTGAAGTATAGTTTTAAAGCGAGATTGGCTAGAATTGCGGATCACACCAAGAAAAAGAAAGCCAAGAACTGGGAAATTGCAAAATCATGTATATAAAGGGACAAGATAATTCATTATGAATTAGGGGTGAATAGAGAAAGAGGATGCTGAAGAGAAACTGATGCAGAAAGAAGTCTTCAATCAGACCTGATCAATCAAGCTGAAGAACAAAGCTAATTCTGCGGACACTGAGAAACAAAGAAGCACAACATCACTGAGCAGAAAGAAGTGGAGAAAAGGTATTGAAAAGATACATTGATTAGAAAGGTATTATGAGCTTACAATAGATCTAAAAATCTGCAAAGTATAGTTGTATATGTGAACAGATCATTTACTGTTTCAATTCAACCATTGGATCAGAAAGTCTCTTAACCGAGTAGGACTTAAAAATCCTTTCTATATTGAGATACATCCCAAGGAGTATCAAAAGGTTTGGTCATGAGGATAGCATAGAGATGCCGGATACCAATTGACAAACTTCACTGGGTTTGGTCATAAAAGGTAGCATAGAGATGCCAGATATCAAGTGACAAACTATTCTATTTAAATCCTCTAATAAGGTCACACCTAACAATGTGTTTGTAACCTTTAACAGGGTTATCTCTTCACTGATCTCACTTTAGAAGAGTGAAAATTTTGGGTTACCAGTCCCAAGTGGTTTTTCCTTTAACAAGGTTTCCACGTTAAAAATCCATGTATCAATGTGTTTATGAGTCATTATGTTAGTATTTTTCATTACACATAACTAATTTGGATTGATCGGTATACACTAAGTAATTTAATGTATTTCGGTAAATGAAAGATTGCTAATCGGTAAACGGTAAGAATAAGGTTTCACAGTGAACTCTGAGCAGTAGTTATTTGTTGAGATTATTTCAAGGCATTCATCTTGTAGGACTGAAGATAACTAGAGGCTTATAATTGTGGTAATAAGTTTTTGGGTTAATTTATTGGAATATTTTTGAGGCCACTGATTCACCCCCCCTCTTAGCTATTCTAACACTATTGTTGCATCAAAGTCATTCCCCCACTACAATCCTTGTTATCACATGCTGGAAATGTCAAGAGAAGCTTGACAAAACTCGATCTTCTCCCGTGTAACTGTCATGCCCAAAAGTTGGGCAAAAACACACGAACAAAAATTTTTAAATAACGCATTAAAACGGGATACTAAAACTACACTATAGCAACAAGCGCACGCAAAATGAGGTAGTTGACCAAAAGTCAACTATACTCTGAAATAAGGGAATGGTACAAGCTAGGGTTCACGAGACCCTATGGAAGACTTATGCACGCAAATCAAGGCAGTTTGACTAAAAGTCAACTGTGCGTAGAAATACACAAGGGAAGGTCACAAGGGTCTATAAGAGCTAAGAAAGTCAAAGGTGCACAAAATGAGATAGTTGACTAAAAAAAGTCAACCCATGTTGACCCAAAAGTCAACTATCTCCGAATGGCATGAAAATGAAACCTAAGGTTCTAGAGGGTACAGAGATCATCTGGCGCGAAAATAACATCAAACAGAAAAGGTTTGACCATGGTTGACCAAAAGTCAACCATGCTCGAGGTAGGTCAAAGGTATCGAATAATACCCTAATGGAAGTACATCGCGAAGATAAAAAAGGGGGGGTGCTATGACCCGCTAGATGATAAGACGCTATCAGGGTTGAAAATTGTTTTTCTTTTAAAAGAATAATGCATTAAGATAAATTCAACTTCTAAAGCCTATATTTTTAATTATTAATGCCCCATAAAAGAATAAAATAAAATT
>MU217398.1:148558-165109 GCA_018584345.1 Thuja plicata | reverse complement strand
AACTGAAATATCCTAGCATCGGTTTCCTAAACCATTTCCATCATATTACATTTATACATTTAGATCCAAATAAAACATCAACATAAGCTGAAACTAAATCAGAACATAAGCATCTCAATAGTACCCTAATTACAAAATCAGGTGCTGAATATATAACACAGGATTCCACCGATCCTCAAAAGTACGAAAAGTCTCTCTGATAGTCAAAGTATGTCAAAGCATAAACTACTGAAAGCATGAAAACAAAATAGTAACTATAACAGTCTAGCGTAGGTCTCACAATAACAACCCTTGTTAGGGCATCAGATGGATTCTCCTTGGTGTCAATCTTGACCACATGGATCTTTCCTTTTTCAACCACATGTCAAATGTAGTGATAACATAAGTTAATATGTTTAGAACGATGTTGAGATATATGATTCTGCCAAATATTAGTCTAGGGTCTTTAGGTCCTAGGGGTAAAAAATTTCTTTGGTGACCTACTTCTCATCAATCTTGAAACCTTCCCCTAATGTGCTTATCAAATAAATTATTTTCCTTGCCTATTTGAGCCTAGCAGGTTTTAAATCTTTCTGCTTCATCCGGTGTTTAGGTGATCTAGGTATGTTGGGAAAGTAGTGTCATAGCGTCTTCAGAATGAGAAGTAGTCACCCTCGGATCTGTAATGTTCAATGTGTTTTTCTGAAAGGTAAACATGTGTTTTACATAAGTGATTGATAAAGCTTTTGTTCATAAAAAGAGTTTTTCAACTCTCGGAGATATCAAGTTGCAGAGTAGTGGCAGTGATCATGCAGCATCCGAAAAAGTTGGTCTCAAAGGTGAAACCCCGACACAAGTGAAAAGAGAAAATAAAAAGTTAAGTGCTCCTGACAGAAAAATAGTTGTTTAAGTGCACAAAGGATAAAAGGTGAAGTTGTTGGAATACTTTTCCAAAATAAAGGAAACAGGCTTACGGGAAAAGTATTCTCTTATATTCTTTTCCCACACAAGGTAAAATTGTCTAATGTTCAGTCATTTCGGCATTGGAAGGAAATTATGTTCTTTTTTTGCAAGACTAAAGATTTGTTTCAGCAAGCGGCTAATGAACATAAAGTTAAGTGTAAGTTTGAAGATTTTGAGGTCGTTATGTCCTCCGAAACGGGAATTTAAAATAGCTGTTGATTATCAAAAATTAAATGCTAATCCTGTCATTGCATCCATTAGGTCACCTTAATGTCATTCATGTGGCACCAACGTTCAGATATTAGCAGCTATTTCTTTAGCATTTGCCATCGTTTGCTGCTCACCATTTTTGTATAGCAAGCCATTTATCTTCACTCATGTTCTCAGTTTTATAGTAAATGGTTTTTAAAGATTTTGGTTATGACAAATTAATTGGTATTGAGAATGAATTGAAAGAATTTTCTGACACATCTCTAATATTCTTTGATCTCAGAGATTTGCATAGAAGATTGAATTCTCATCCAGTTCACCCTATTACACAGAAGCTCAAGGACATCGGTCTAGTAGAAGCTGCAGGGTTTCCAATGGCAGTTCAAGCTCTTGAGCTCTTCTGAGAATGTATAGAGAAATACGACCCGGTGACAAAGATAATCCTATTCCTAGATCAGTCTATTTTGTTGACGATTGATAAAACCCTAATCCAATCCGCTTTCGACATTCTGGCGAAAGATGTGTATTGCGACATCGACTTCGACTCATATGCGTCTATGTTCAATGAAAAGAAGACTCTAAGGAGAGAAGACATGCACAAAAGACATGGTTCTAGACCCCTCAATCAAAGAAAAGTAAGATGCTGAAGTCTCTCTTTGAAACAACCCTAAAGAGGGAAATTGTTGATATTCTGTCCCTGCTGACTAGATTGGATGGAAAACCCGAGATCCTAGATCTCATTGAACATAATTTCTTCCTTGTTCAAGCTGTTTGCGCAGAAAATATGTTCATTGATTGGGTATAAATCCTGTGTGAGAAGATAGCATCCTGGATGAGTTCCTGTCAGTGATTCAAATAGTTCTACATGTCTTCTTACTTGATCTATGCTCTGGCGACTCAACACCTGTGGCCCGACTTACCAGCAATCCATAATTTTGACAAAAACACCAAAATATATGAGTTCTACCTAAATCTGCAATTGCATCAGAGATTTGAGGAATATAATGCTGTGAATGATGTATTCACAATGAGAATATGTCAGGAACTTCAAGGTTGCCCTGAAAGAAGATTCTCACCAGAGGCCATCTCGGCAATCAGTCAGTATGGATGCTCTTTCATCCAATTCCTGAGTTTCTCTTATCTTCGGATAGGAGGCTTCTCCGGAATTCCTAAGAGATGATATTTTTCATTCATCCCACACTGCATAATAGTTTGCATTTCAGATTGCATGTCATTGAGTAAATCCCCATTCATTGCCTGAGTTGTTTGAAGCTTTGAGCAACTTGGTTAAACCTCTTCTGCTCTCCGGTTAAGAGCATACCCCTAAAAAATGAAAGACAAAATTCAATGCATATCTTTCACATAAGGGATATTGTACCTTTCAATTCAGGGGTCATTGATAGATTCCTACCATTGACCCAGTCTGTGGTTACTTTTTGTTCTACGAAAGCCAGCTTTGGGTATTTTCAAGAGTCTTTATATAAATCAAATTTATAGTAGACAAATTGTAAACCAATAGTTTTTGGTGACTCTACTGGGGAGAACTCCTAATTTTCCTAAGCTTTCTTAGTAAGTCTGTCTATGGCTTTACTAAGTGACTTAGAACTTATCTGTTTGGAATTCCTAATGCTACATTATGCATATCACTCTTAAGGAGAAATGGTGTTGCCTCACGAAGGATTAGTCCCACTAGAGAAACATAATCTTCGCATCAAGGACGAGCAAGATGACATTGTAAACCAATTGAATATCCTTGCCTGGAAAAGCCAAAAATCCCTTGACCAATACAGAAGAATCAGCTTTGTGCTAGAAAGAGAAGAAGCTAACATTGAATATTGGGAGGGAGTGTTATGGGAAAGAAGACTCAGAGTTGCGCAGCTGCAGTAAACAAGTTCAGTAGCTCTAGATCAGTGTCCGGAAAGAAGGACATAAAGATCCTATGTTTGAAGAATTGCATAAGGCTAAGTTTCCTTTGTTAGAAGACCCTCTCAGAAGAGGAAGAACCAATGTCCAGGATCCTATCTTTCTAGGTATCTGTGGTGCTCTTTTGCCACTGCCACACCCTGTTTCCTAGATTCGTAGCCATTCTTCTATACCTCCCATCGTCTGCAATACTACCCTGTTATTGTGTAATGCCCTTACTCTTCACGGAGTAGTTGCTCCTACCAATATCAATTTTCAGGCTGTTCTAGTAACCCTCCCTGTTTCAATGGCAGTCCCTTGGGGTAATGCCATTGGGCCTCTTCAGCTAGGAGCTAATAATGACTTACCTCGAGCTTCCTAAAAGAACTTTCCAAAGTTCAATGGAGACATGAAAGTATCCACTGATGAGCATATTGCAGCCTTCTTAACCGCATGTAGCATTTTAAACCCTCAGCATGAAGACGTGGTAGTAAGAATGTTTGTAGAGACTTTAATAGAAAATGTTGCTGACTGGTTTCAACATCTCCCTACGAGATGCATAACTAGTTGGAATGATACGAAGAACCACTTTTAAGCTTGCTATAAAAGTACAGAAGATGAGCACACACTTCTGACTCAGCTCACACAAATAAAGAAATAATCTAGTGTTCCTATGAGGGACTTTATTGCAAGGTTTAATAAGCTGGCTAACAGGATCCCCATTGCTAGAAGGCCTACAAATAACAACTAGAAGATGTTCTTTATCAGTTCTATGCCTCCTAACATAAGTTTCAAAATCAGAAGAGCGCATGTGGCTAATTTGCAAGCCGCTCAGACTCTAGCAATTGAGCTAGAGGATGACCTCATAGCTGCCGAGAAATGGAAGCGAGAAGTGCAGAGTGGTGCCTCCACAAGTTCTATTTCTGGTGCAGCCAAAAATACCGAGGCAATTCTTCAAAAGTTGTCTAATGAGATGATTTCCCTTAAGAGGCAAATGGGAAAATCTACCCCATCCTTCTAGTAGCCTTACCAGGATATTCCCAGAAAATAACATGAAGGTAAATAGTTGCAGTTGCCACTGGCTCAGCAAAAGCTCATCGTTGAGGCAGCTAAAAAGCATAATATGTGCATTTTTCATCTAAGAGCTGACCATGATGGTAATAGTTGTCCGAAGATGAATAGATATAGACAACTAGCTTCAAGCAATGAGCTGACTATTGAATATCTCAAAAGTGAAGAAGATTATGCTCCCCATGGCGACTTCGGTAATTTCTTTTTGGAGTATGAATCTGATTTCGAAGTCAGAGGTGATTTCTTTGCCACCATGGATGAAATTCAAATGGCAGTGGCAACAAGAAGTCAGAGAGACAAAAATCTGGGAAACTCTTTTCCTCCCCGAAATATTGCACCTGGTCCTTCAGCTGGTGCACCTGGATCTTCTACTTCATCTTGGAAGAAGGCTCACTTGAAGTCCAAAACAAATGGTAAGTCTCTATCTTCCTTTGATATAATTCAATACTGAAAGGATGCTAGAATCCAAGTGTCTACCTTAAAATATTTAAAAACTCATCCTACTGAACTTTAGAAGCTTGTAGATTACTGTAAAAGTGATGCTAATTCCAGAATTCAGCCTAATATAAATTCTACTGTTAGTGATGAACCTCCTAGTAGTGGCCCTTTAAACGATGAAGAACCCGTCGTTCCCTTGCTCTTTTAAGAAGAAGATTCTTCAATATTAGACACTTCTCCTAGCCAGAAGCCTGACATGTTCTATGTCTCCCTATTTGTTAATGGTCATAAACTAAGCAACTGTATTATTGACTCTGGAGCCTCTGATAATGTCATGCCCGCCTCCGTTGCTAAAGCCCTTGGATTGACCCTTACCAAAACCTTTGGCTGCTATTACTCAATGGATGCTACACAAGTTCCACTCCTAGGTCAGGTAAAGGATGCACAAGTTGCATTGGCTGCACACCTTGCAAAGAGGATGAAGCTGACCATCCTGGTAGCCGATATTCCGGCCAGCTACGGTATGCTTCTAAGCAGAAGCTTTTGCAGAGACATAGGTGGAGAAATAAAGATGGACTAGTCCCATGCTATAATCCTGGTGGGTAGTTAAGAAGATAAAGATGGAGCCTAAGGAAAAGGCCAAATTCAAAATAATGAAGTCTGATTACCCTAAGGCACAAATCCTCTACCAGGAGATGGAATTCGGCAATTATATGCTATTTTCAGATTTTGATCATTAAGATGAAATACTGAAAGATACAAACAGTCAGGATATCTGGATCTTGGAGTTCAACGGTAGTTGTGCTACCGCAGGATCAGGAGCTGGTGTAGTTCTTATTCCCCTGGAAGGAGACATAATACAACTTTCTTATAAATTATAGTTTAAGAACACTAATAACATGGCGGAGTATGAGGCTCTATTGCTAGGAATTGCTGCTGTGAAGCAAAGAGGGGTGAAAATCCTTAAAGCACTTGGAAATGCAGAGTTGATAGTGAGGCAAGTTTGAGCGTAGTATGCAGTGAAAAACGCGAGACTACAGAGTCGTAGGAACAGAGTCTAGGATGAGATAAAGGACTTTGATGCCTTTTCAATCCAGGTTGTTCCAAGAGAGAAAAATACAAGAGAAGATTTGTTGGCTGCCTCAGCTTCACTTCTCCTGCCACATCCAGAAATAGGAGATAAGCAATACAAAGTTGAAGTTCTCTTCAGGCCGAATGTCTCATATAATGTGGAAATTAGGCAAGTCTTCATCAGTGACAAGTAGATACAAGCTTTCATGGAAGGATCAGATCAGTTCAATGATCAATACTTTGAAGGAAGTTTGGCTACCTGCAAGGATCTCTCTCCAAACAACAAAAAGGAGTTGGAGCTTGGAGAAGAATAGTTAAAATGTAACAAAATTCCTCGACACCTAATCTCCCTTGAAAAACTTTTTGATAGACACGATGCATATATTAGAAAAGAAAGAGATAGGAAAGGTGGTACCTCAGGGGATTTTGAGGGAATGAACATAGGCACTGAAAATAAACCTAAGATGATATATATTGGTAGTTGTTGCACAAAAAAGGAAAGAGAAAAGGCTAAACACCTACTCTCCCAATATAAGGATGTATTTGCTTGGGGCTATGAAGACCTCAAAAAATTCTGGAATGGAGACTTCAAGCACACGATCCCTGTCAAGCCTGAAGCTGTCCCTTTCTGGAAGAAGCAACGAAACTACAATCCTAAGGTTTCAGATGCCATTTTCAGGGAAGTTCACAAGATGTTGGAGGCAAAAATTATCTATCCCATACATCACTCTACATGGATAGCCAACATCATGCCTGTCCATAAGAAGAACAAAGAAATCAAAATTTGTGTAGATTTTCAGAATCTAAACCAGGCTTCTCTGAAGGATAATTATGCCTTACCCAACATGGATCATATACTGCAAATAGCTGCTGGATTTGAAATGATGTCCATGTTGGACGGTTTCTCGGGTTTAAACCAGATCGAGGTAGACCCAGAAGATAAGTATAAGACAACGTTCACCACTCCTTGGGTAACATTTGCTTATAATAGAATGCCCTTCAGACTTATCAATGCTGGAGCTACCTTCCAGAGGGCAATGAACTCTTCATTTGAAGACTTCCGAGATAGAATAAAAGTTATATACTTGGATGATTTAACAGTCTTCTCTAAGAAGAGAGAAGATCATTTGAAAGATCTTGAGAAAGTGCTAAAGACATGCAGAGAGCATGTCATCTCTCTTAATCCCAAGAATTTTATTTTCTGTGTCACCGAAGGTAGACTTCTTGATCATATTGTTTCCCATGAAGGAATCCAAATTGACCCTGAGCATGTGAAGGCCATCCAGAAATTGAACCTTCCAGAAAGCAAGTCCGGAACAAGATCGTTCTTTGGGAAGGTAAACTTTCTCAGGCGGTTCATTCCTGACTTTTCTGAGATTACAAAATGCATAATTGATATGATGAAGGGTAGTCAAAGTTTCAAGTGGAATGACTCTGGGAAGAAGGCCTTTGATTTAATCAAGCACGCTATAGCTAGAGCACCTGTGTTGGTGCATCCGGATTATACCAAGGAGTTCATATTGTACTGCTACACATCAACCCGTACATTATCTGCTATCCTGGTGCAAGAGAACAATGAAGGAATTGAGGCGCCTATTGCATTCATGGGCACTCCGCTCAAGGATCATGAATTAAGATATTCTCAAATGGAGAAGCATGCATATGCAGCGGTAAGGGCGCTGAAGAATTTTAGATTCTATATATTACATTTCCATTCTGTTATTTATATTCTTGATTCTGCTGTTAAGAGCATTTTGACACAACAAGAAATAGGATGTAATACTAGAGGTGCATGGATAGAGAAGGTACAGGAGTATGACATTGAACTCAATCCAACAAAGCTGGTCAGAGGAAATGGCTTATGTAAAATAATGGCTGAAAATTAGGAAGCAACTCAAGAGGAGGATTCTCCGAAGGTGTTAATGGTTAGTCTTCTTGATCCCTGGTTTTCCAACATCGCCTATTTCCTTACTTATGGAGATTTCCTAGAAGGATTGACATACAAATAGAGAAGAGATTTGAAGAATAGGGCAGCCAAGTATGTCATTTATGATGACCAGTTATATAAGAGGGCAATAGATGAAACTTTCTTAAGGTGTGTGGACATGCCACAACAAGAAAGATTGCTCCAGGAATTCCACAATGAGGCATGTGGTGGACACTTCTCATCCACAGTCACTACATATAAAATCTTGAGGTAGTGTTACTACTGGCCTGGCATGTTTAAAGATTCCTACAATTGGGTGGCCAAGTGTGATAAGTGCCGAATGTTTTCTAGTAAGCCTCAGTTGGCTGCTCTTCCATTGAAGCCGGTTGTAGTAGAGGGTCCCTTTCAGAAATGGGGGCTTGATTTCATTGGTACAATAAATCCTCCCTCTTCTGTAGGTCACCTATATGTCATAACTGCCACAGATTACTTTACCAAGTGGGTTGAGGCTAAGCCTACCAAGAAAACTACATCTGAGGTGGTTTGTGAATTTATCAAGGAGAATATCTTGGTAAGGTTTGGAGTGCCATTGAAGCTAGTGATGGACAATGCCACATATTTCTCTTCATCAGAGATTACATAGTTCTTCTACAACAATAGTATCCATATTAGTCACTCATTTGATTATTTCCCTCAGGGAAATTGTCAGGCTGAGTCAGGCAACAAGAACCTGATTAACATAATGAAGCAGCTAGTTTTAGAAAGTCAAAAGGATTGGGACAAGAAATTGCACAAAGCTCTATGGGTGGATAGGATAACACCTAAGTGAGCTATTGAGATTTCCCCTTTTGAGCTGGTTTACGGAATTGAACCTAGTCTCCCACTTCTGCTGGAATTATCCATTTGTAGGTCGCAGCAGGTAATTGAAAATCCAGTTTTCCAAAATGGTCTGGAGAAACAAATCATGTATCTGACCAAGTTGGAAGAAGAATAGGAAAATCTTGTTGACCACATCACTCATCATCAGAGGAGAGTGAAAAAATTCTTTGATAAGAAGGCCAGACCAAGAAGGTTTATGCAAGGTGACTTGGTCCTACTGTGGGATAAAAGGCGCGAGTCCAAAGGAAAGCATCATAAGTTTGACTCGCTTTGGAAAGGACCATTCAAAATTATACAGGTAAACCAAAATAATTCCTTTATTCTAGCATATCCTTTTGGAGAGATTTTTCCATTCTCCTACAATGGCTAGGATCTGAAGCTCTACCAAATACTCAAGTGAAAGCAGGCAATCCCTGCAGGTTAGTGTTAGTGTTAGTGTAGGTAGGTTTGCTTTGCATTTCTCCTACTTTCTTTCCTGCTTTCTTAGTCTAGTTTAGTTTAGTTTCCTTTCCTGTTGTGTATTTTAGTTTAGTCTGCCTGTTGTTTTTCCTGCCGGTCTTTTTGTGCAAAACCAGAGACTTTGGGTCCCTTCTCAGACATTGGCATGTCTAAGTCCCCAGTAGGAGCCAGCTATTGCCAAATTTTAGTCTAGGGTATTTAGGTCCTAGGGGGTAAAATTTTTCTTTGGTGACCCACTCATTCATCTTGAAACCTTCCCCTAATGTGCTTATCAGATAAATCATTTTCCTTGCCTATTTGAGCCTAGCAGGTTTTAAATATTTCTTCTTCATCTGATGTTTAGGTGATCTAGGTGTGTCAGGAAAGGAGTGTCACAGCATCTTCTGAATGAGAATTAGTCACCCTCAGATCTATAATGCTCAATGTGTTTTTCCAAAAGGTAAACATGTGTTTTACATAAGTGATTGATAAATCTTTTGTTTGTAAAAAGATTGTTTCAACTCTCGAAGATATCAAGTTGTGTAGTAGTGGCGGTGATCATGTAGTGTCTGGAAAAGTTGGTCTCAAAGGTGCAACCCCGACACAAGTGAAAAGAGAAAATAAGAAGTTAAGTGCTGCCGACGGAAAAGAAGTTGTTTAAGTGCGCAAAGGATAAAAGGTGAAGCCGTTGGAATACTTTTCCAAAATAAAGGAAATAGGCTTACGACAAAAGTATTCTCTTATATTCTTTTCCTGCACAAGGTAAAATGGTCTAATGTTCATTCATTTTAGGATTGGAAGGAAAGTATGTTCTTTTTCCGCAAGACTAAAGATTTGTTTCAGCAAGTGGCTAATGAACATAAAGTTAAGTGTAAGTTTGAAGATTTTGAGGCCGTTATGTCCTCCAAAACTATAATTTCAAATAGCCATTGATTATAAAAAATAAATGCTAATCCTACCATTGTGTCCGTTAGGTCACCTTAATGTCATTCATGTGGCACCAACATTCGGATCTTAGCGACTATTTCTTCAGCATTCACCATCGTTTGTTGCTCACCATTTTTGTATAGAAAGCCATTTGTCTTCACTCACGTTCTCAGTTTTACAGTAAATGGTTGTTAAAGCTTCTAGTTACGACATATTAATTGGTATTGAGAGTGAATTGAAAGAAGTGTCTAACACATATCTAAGATTCTTTGATCTTAGAGATTTGCATAGAAGATTGAATTCTCATCCAGTTCACCCTATTACACAGAAGCTCAAGGACATCGGTCTGGTAAAAGTTGTAGGGTTTCCAATGGCAGTTCAAGCTCCTAAGCTCATTCAAGAATGTATAGAGAAATAGGACCCGGTGACAAAGAAAATCCTATTCCTGGATCAGTCTATTTTGCTGACGATTAATAAAACCCTAATCCAATCCGCTTTCGGCATTCTGGCGAAAGATGTGTATTGCGACATCGACTTTGGCTCATCTACGTCTATGTTCAATGAAAAGAAGACTCTAAGGAGAGAAGACATGCAAAAGACATGGTTCTAGACCCCTCAATCAAAGAAAAGTAAGATGTCAAAGAATCTCTTCGGAACAACCCTAAAGAGGGAAATTGTTGATATTCTAGCCTTGTTGACCAGATTGGACGGAAAACCTGAGATCCTAGGTCTTGTTGAACATAATTTCTTCATTGTTCAAGACGTTTGCGCATAAAATATGTTCATTGATTGGGAAGAAATCCTGTGTGAGGAGCTAGCATCCTAGATGAGTTCCTGTCAAGGATTCAAATAGTTCTACATGTCTTCTTACTTGATCTATGCTCTGGCGACTCAGCACCTGTGGCCCGACTTACCAACAATCCAGAATTTTGACAACAACACAAAAATATATGAGTTCTACCTGAATCTATAATTGCATCAGAGCTTTGAGGAATATACTGCTATGAATGATGCATTCACAATGAGAATATTTCAGGAAATTCAAGGTTTCCCTAAAAGAAGATTCTCGCCAGAGGCCATCTCGACAATTAGTCAGTATGGATGCTCTTTCATCCAATTCCTGAGTTTCTCTTATCTTCAAATAGGAGCCTTCTCCAGATTTCCTAAGAGATTGCCCCGGTATCCTGAAGATAAGGTGGTCTTGGTGGAGCTTTTCCAGTAGATAATGGAAGTGAACACTCTGTGTTCAACTGTGAAGAAGATCACCAGAATTTCCTTCCCCGTGGTGGTTGGTCCATATTCCTGTGCATCTAGATCTAATGCCTAGAATTTAGTAAAGAGTTTTGAGGATAAGATCAAGCTAATTGATTATGAGGTTCTTTGGCCTCAATATGATCCTATGGTTTTTGTTAGAGATCACCTGAAGCTTGGACATGACTATATACATGTCCCGAATATTGAAGATTTTTGGGCTGAGTGTTTTAATGAGTATCAGACACGGGAAAAATTGTGGTCCTGTTTAACTTTGGATGAAATTACAATGTATAATAATGTTGTTGATGTATCTAATCTTGCAGATGACAGCCTCTTCATGCATCCCTCATCCTACAACAGATCAAGGTGTTGCCCATTTTTTCCTCTCCACCAACTGGTCCAGTGATTGATTCATTGGAGCTTCTCATGAGAGGCATTATCAAAAGAACTGACAAGTGGGTAGAATTGACCAGAGTGCGATGGAAAAGAACTTTTGGTGTAGGTTCATTCGAAGGAACACTTCAGGAGCTAAGCAATCATCTTCAACAGTTACTTCTTCGGTGGCGCCATCAGTTTCAGTAGGTGCAGTGCAATCCTCCAGGCAAGGAGGTGACCAGCCCCCAGAAAAGAATGTTCCCATCACTCCGACCTATAGAGGTGGTTCACTCCCGAACATTGGAAATGAAGAGGAGAAGGAAGAAGATAGGGAAAAGGAAAAGAAGAAAGAACAAGAGGTGCCCATGACCAAGCCTCCCCCACCAATTCCAGTTATCACCTTGGATGACACAAATCCCATGGATGGTCTGGATTCCTCTCAGCCGGTAAATACTCTAGCCCTTTCAGTGACTAAGGTTTCCTCGTTCCATGTTCCACCTCAAGACAAGCAGACTCCTCCAGTAGCCTGAAAGTTGTTTGATCCTACAGCTCTTCAGTCCACAATAAAGGTGTTATCCATAGACTCATGGTTGGAGGAAACCATTGAGAAGAATAACAAATGACATGAGGAGGCCATTTCTTCAAAGGACCTGATCCTTAAGGCAACCTCATCTCAGCCACCAGAAAAGAAGGTGAAGAAGCAAAATTCCATGGCAACCCTTTCCTATGTTTCCACAACTGGGCATATGCTAATGGAAATAGTAGAGCCACAAAAAGAAGTAAAGTTTCATGAACTTTCAGCTCAAGATTTCCAAATTAAAACTGTGGACCTAGGAGTGCCAGTGTATGAATCAATGGTGAATATCTAGAAAACCACCATTGAGCAAATTGAGGACAGATTATAAGAACTCCGAGCAGACAAGGAAGTCCTCAAGTTTGAAAATAAGGAGCTAGTCGAGTATATTAAATCTGCTCTTGGCAGTACTTCATCTTCTCAGTTTGACCCCAATGCAGAAGAAAATAAGAATCTGCTACTAAAGCTGCAACAAGAGAGACATTTTGGGAAAATTGGCAGAGCATGGATAGAGGAAATGAAGGTTCAAGGCCCCATTGTTATTGAGAATTTGGGGAATATTCCACTTCATGCAGACAAGTTGAAGGATACAACATCAAAACACCAGGAGACCATTTATAATGCATCCACTGGATTGACAGAGCAACTAGCAACCTTGCAGGAGGTGATTGATGTGAAGACTAGTGTTGCAATCTCCAATGGTATCCTCAAGACCGGGCAGGAGACATTGTTTCACTGGAGGCAGTCTCTAGAGTTCGTGGTTGAGAACTCAAGTAGATCAACAAATGAACTCAAGACTATGATTGAGTTAGTGCAAAAGGAGATGGACAAACTTTTTGAGTTTTTGAAACTTTTGCAAACAGAATCTCAAGTTTCCAGAAGTGATAAGTTGGTGAATACAGAGTAAATGAAAGCTAAGTTTCTTGCTTTCATAGATGAGATTGCGGATCCAGCTAGCTTCCAAGTGTCAAGAACCAATGAGCTCTCCGTGATAGATGTAGTGATCAAAAAGGAATCGAAGAAGCTCCAATCTTGGATTGCCAGGTTGGATGAACTGACAAAAATGCATGATTTTTGGATGATCTGAGCTGACAATATAATTATTTTGAATGCTCAGGAGTTGGGCAAGGTAATGGATGCAATGAAGGTTTATAGAGGAAAAGTTTTTACACAGAAGAAGGCATAGAATCTTTTGACCTATGTCGTCTTCCCAATTTTTGTATATTATAGTCATTTTGGGCATTTTGTCAGCTTTGTCAGTTTTTGTAACCGACCAAGTTTATTATAAGAATGTTCCTCTCAGAATATTGTAAAGAGGCAATCATTTTTGTAACGGGTAATTTTCTGAGAAGACCTATATATGTAAATCTCTGTAAAGTAAATAAGATCAGAAAAAATTACTTTGGGCGAATCCCTGTAGCTGGGACTACTATGTGCAGCTCTGAGTTTGAAGTGATTTTTGTTGTTCATCTTAGTTAGCTGTGTGATGTTTTGAATGAGGATGCTAATACTGGAAATTGAATGAATAGTAATGAACTGTGTTTTGTTATTTTCATTCAGTGGATTGTATGTTTACTATCTTCAGCATAAGAACTCTGTTTTCTTTTCATTGCACATCTTAGTTCAATAGATTAGTTCTTGCATAAAGATTTGGGAAGAGGGTTAATAGATAATGAGATCGAGATAATCTGCGTATTGTCAAAGTTTCACAATCTTAGTAATCTAGGAATTACATTGTTACACCTTCTTTCTTTATCTCTGCTAGTAGATGATAGTTTGCATTCATTCCACACTGCATAATAGTTTGCATTTTAGATTGCATGTCATTGAGTAAATCCCCATTCATTGTCTGAGTTGTTTGAAGCTTTGAGCAACTTGGTTAAACCTCTTCTGCTCTTCGGTTAAGAGCATACCCCTAAAAACTGAAAGACAAAATTCATTGCATATCTTTCACATAAGGGATACTGTAACTTTCAATTCAGGGGTCATTGATAGATTCCTACCATTGACCTAGTCTGTGGTTACTTTTTGTTCTACGAAAGCCAGCTTTGGGTATTTTCAAGAGTCTTTATATAAATCAAATTTAAAGTAGACAAACTATAAACTAACAGATTCTTACTCATAAATATAGCATTGTTACTATCACAAAATAAATTAAAATCTGATTGCTTCAGGCCCAATTCACTGTACAAAAGTTGCAACCATACCATATCCTTTTCTACCTCAGATAGAGCCATATAATCAGCCTCTAGAGATGATTGATCAACTGAATGTTGCAATTTAGAACCCCAACCGATAGCTTCCCCAACAAATGTGAAAACATAACTACAGGTAGATCTTTGTCTGTCTAAATCCCCATTAAGATCCGAATCTATGAATCCCTGCAATTGTGCCTTATCTTTTTTAAAACATAGAACAAAATCAAAAGTACCTTTTAAGTACCTTAGGATCCATTTTACAACATCTCAATGAGGTTTACTAGGATTACTCATAAATATTCTTACTACTCCCACTACATGAGAAATATCCAAGCGAGTAAAAATCATAGCATACATAATACTACCAACCAAAGATGTATACGAAATGCCTTTCATAAAGTCCTGATCCTGTTTTGTTTTAGGACACATTTTAGCAGACAAAGAGAAATGAGAAGCTAAAGGAGTGCTTAATGACTTAGCTTCCAACATACCAAATATGTCTAATACATTTTCAATGTATTGTTTTTGAGATAACCAGATTTCCTTCTTGTGCCTATCTCAAAAAATAGTCATTCCAAGAATTCTTTTGGCTGCCCCAAATCTTTCATAGAAAATATGTTAGGTACTTGTTTCTTAAGCTTACAAACAATTCTCGTACTAGTGCGGGTCACTAACATGTCATCCACATAAAGTGGAAGAATAAAAAATTCACTGTTGGAATTAAACCGTTTAAAATAAACATATGGATCAACTTCTGAGCGAACCAACTTAGGTTCAATGATAAATTGATCAAACTTGAGATACCATTAGCTTGGGGCTTGTTGAATCCCATACAAAATCCACTTCTACCTACAACAAAGATGTTCCTTACCCTTTTTAACAAACCCTTCAGGCTGCATCATATATAATTCCTCATCAACATCGCCATGTAGAAAGGTGATCTTGAAATCTAATTGTTGAAGCTCTAGACCCCATGCTACAACTAAGCCTAAAATAGCTTGAATGGTAGTCATTTTCACTACTAGAAAAAAAATTTCATCAAAATCTATACCTTGCTACTGAGAATACCCCTTGACAACTAATCTGGCATGAAATCATTTTCTGCCTCCATATTCCTCCTTCAATTTGTAAACCCACTTATTTCTTAAAGCCTTTCTATTAGGTGAAAGTGTCACAAAATCCCATGTTTGGTTTTTTATTAATCAGTCAATATCTTCACACATTTCAACCTACCATTGATTACAATTTACATCCTTCATAGCGGCTTTAAAATTTGCTGGCTCTGTATGTTCATAAACCAATAATAAGGGCTCTGCCTCTTCTGAAAATAGTAACTCATAATCTGAGAATTTAGAAGGGACCCTTATTTGCCTTGTGGATCTTTGTAACTCATTTCCATGTCTGGGAATATTACCAGTGTCAAATTTTGAATTTGAAATGCCAACATATGTATTATTTTTTGCTATGTAATTCATGTTTGAGCATACATCTCCTCTTTATTTAATGAATTATAGACGGGAAGTGACACATCAAGGGTAAACACTTCTTTAACTTTCCCAAACTACGTTGAAACACTAAATGAATAAATGAGCAGGAGGCTACATCATTTGAACCAACACATTGTCCATTCTACTTGGAGATGTCACAGTATGATATTTATTTATAACCATTTTTATGCTAACTCTTGTAGTCTCTTCCCTTAGACAATGTGATTGATGTTGAGTTGGACAATCAATTTGATTATGTGTGTAGGTAGTGTGTCGCAAAATGAAACCAGAGATCCCTTCACTATTGGACACGGGTGTTAGGATTAAGTAATACTGAGATGGGGGGTGAATCAGTATTACAACACTTTAAACATGAACTTAATAATTTCCAACTTAACTAGATAAATAATGAAATGAAAAGAACATAAACACACAACACATAACTCATAACACCATGAATTATTTTTGAGGAAACCCTGGCCAAGGGAAAAACCCTATGGGGATGGTACCCACAAATATGCACTAAAAGTATTGTGGCCCTGTTAGGAGACCTAGCCCTGTTAGGAGTTGAATATTACATTCGCACATTTCCTTGTCAAAGGAATGCAAAACCCTATTAAAGGTATATTGAGTTCACTGTTCATACAATCAAAAATATGATTATGTTACAATGCTTTATCAAGAATTAACAATACAAGCATCTGTTATGCTTAGGTAGTTCCATTTGTAGTTCGCATCACCATCTATCTAATTCTGACATCACAATGCATCCATGCACATTCTCACATATAATCATTCATCCACACATACTTATCTTCTCAAAAGCTCTTCATATATATATATATATATATATATATA
>MU217398.1:138245-148508 GCA_018584345.1 Thuja plicata | reverse complement strand
TTATTACATTACCTAGTCGACTTCCAAGTACATCACAAAAATAGAATTAATACTTATACAAAAAGTAATTACCAAGTCAGAAACCATACACTATCAAAACATAGGTAATCCAAAATCCAAATCCAACATAACACGTCTGGAGTTTGCGTTATACTCCCTCAATCATTGCGATTGTTCCTCTACCTTGTATCATTGTTACTCTATCTTTGCATGTCTTCAACATACTTTAACTTACTAGGATCAACACCAAAACACAAGAGACCTTAACTAAATGTCATACATATCCCAAAATAGCTTCTCCTAAGCTCACCTGTCTCCATTCATCATGTACTATATTCACTGACCAAAACTGTACTGCTATACTCTGTAATTCTTCTTTCTGTACTTAGTCATTTTGTAATCCTTAACTCCAAAACTATGTTTCACTCTAAGAGACCATCCATATCAGATGTTTTTCCATAAATGAAAACCCTCAAGTGTTCCATAACACTCTTTAACGAACCACTTTCCAAAAATCTCTCCCTTTGGCATTGATGGCAACACTTAGTGAAAAATGATTAAGTGTTAATAAAAAAAGGATATACATTGTCCTTCTTTATATCCTCTACATATTTTCTTCTCCTCTATTTATTCTCTGTACATTTTTCATATCTTCTCTTCTCCCCCTTTGACATCAATGGAAAAGGTATACAAAAATGTGTCATTGCTTACCCAAAATTATACCATCTTTAACACATCTTGGAATGAGCTCTCCAAGATCTTCACTTCCTCTGACCAAGTCTTCACCAGTATTTGAATCACATGAATCATCACATTCAGTCCAAATAAAGATGTCTCTGCTGCCTTTAGCTCAGTAGGCATATGTGTAGTGAGGGTCTGCGTTGTCTTCTCCATGTCAGAAAGATGTGTCTCAAGAATTGATAACTTAGGAGTGATTAAACTCTTCAACATACCAAGTCTTCCCACATCTCTCCCTTTCTCTGTATCCAAACCACTTATTTTTTTCAATATCCTAGACACTTCTCTGTCTAATTCCAATATAGAGTGTGAAGAGGTCTCACAACTGTCCATCATCTTGTCCAGAGTTAGTTTATCCTTAGCTATAATCTCCTCAATAGTTTTTAGATGTCTAACATGATTTATACAATAACTGTATAACTTCCTTCCATGCAATACACAATTCCTTGCATCAGATATGGTTTTGTTCAATATGCCCAAGTCCCATGAGATAGACTTGCATATTTCCTCCAACTTCTTCGTGAGGTACTTCTTCTCTTCTTTTTCTTCAGCGATCTTCTCCAAGGACTCATGTAGCAACTGTCAAAGTCATCCAATACTTTGTTCAATTGAACTCTGCACTGTCCTTTGATTGGAAGGAAAAAAGTAGAGGTAGGAGTTTGTTGACAGTATCAACTGCTCTTTCCATTACCCTTGTCTTCTTCTCACCTTTCTGCTCAGATCTCTCTTTATATTTAGTGAATGCGATGAAGGGTAGCTTCAGCAACTCATCTTCATCCATACTCTCAACATCAACATTCAGAGTCTTATCTCCACTTGACAACAATAAAGATGAAGAAACAAATGCTTGAGTTTCCTGTTTCTCTTCAACTTTAATCTTCGTTTCATTCACTCCTTCAATTATGTTCTTCTTTCACTTCCATTTCTAGAACAATGCTTCCTTCAATGTTGGTATCCTTCTCAAAAGGATCACTATCATTCTGCGAGGTGTCCAAAGACACAGGCACACCATAAACAAAGAAATCTGGTTTCTTCACAATACTCACAAATTCACTAGTGTCTTCGCCCATTGACTTATCAAGACTTATTTCATCCATCCTTGATGACTCACCTATTTCAATAGTTTCAGGCTTATTAGCCTTTGGTGGTGAGAAATACTCAGGTTTAGTATCCATCAGAACCTTTTCCACAACCTTCTATATTTCCTCAATCACTTCATCATACCTTCTCCCCATTATCTTTACCAATCTTGACTTAGTTCTCAGTAAAGGTTTTAAATATTTTAATATGTTTTCCATTTCTTTGACTAAAACAATAGGTAACATATTTTCAACTTCTTGTACTCTGATTTCTTCATCTTCTATCTGTGCCGACTGTTTCCTCATTTCCAACTTCTCATAAAGTTATTTAGGTATACTGCCTTCAAATTCTAACGAGTTCTTCTTAAAAGCAAGAAAATGATTTATTACCATGTCTTTAATCAAAAGTTTATCAGATGCATCATACCTCTCATAGTATCTAATCAAAGAGATAAGCTTTCCCTACTCAATTATTCTCTTCTCTAGTATTTTCATGTCAGGTTTCTAGAGTTGTTCCACATCAGTGCTCTTCTCTTCTACTTTATTTTCTTCTCCTTTCTTCTCTTCTACCTTCATCTCTTCTACTTCCTTTTTTATCCTTTCTTCTCATCTCCCTTATCTTCAACTTTTGTCCTCTATTTCTTAGGTGGAGAGTCCTGTTTAGTGAATCTTGTGTTCCTTCTCTGCAATTCCATAGGTTTCTCTTTCTGCGATGTTCTTTTTGGTGGTGTAGGTGTAGTCTTAGATATATCAATCACAGTAGAGGGTGGACTGATTACCTTCTCAACTTATGGAGGTGGAAGGGCTATAGGAGCAGTGCTCACCAACCCAAAAGCTCTTTCTGTCATCTTCCTTCTTACTCTTTCATCTCCTCTTTTTTTATACCAGCCTTGGCTGCTAGATCATCTATCAAGTTTTCTAATTTCCTCTTCCTTACACCTCTAGTCTTTTCTTCCCTTATCTTTTTTTACTTCTCTTCATAGGTACCCCATTTTTCTTCGGATGGATCAATTTATGAGGATAAAATGTGTTCAACTTGCATAGTCAAGACCTTAGAATTGACTTCATATCACAAAGGATAACATCACTTCTTCCTAGGTTGCACTGCCTCAAAGCAAACACAATCAGTTTCAACCATGAAACAGATTGAATCTTTGTACTTCTCTACCAATGATTCAAGAATCCTCTCTCTTTCGTCATCTAACTGTACAATATTTTAATCATCGCAAATAACTCACCATCAACCCATGTGCTATTTTGCCTTCTATAGCTTTGTGTGATGTTTATTTCAGTGGGTTCACTATCCTTCCAAACTCTAGGATGCATAGCAGGGAATTTATGCACAATATGAATATACATGTATATCAAAAGTGATCCAAATCTGAATGCCTTAGTCCTATCCTTCTTTATTTGCCTCACATTTTCCAATAATTGTTGTGCAAGTACTTCACAAAGGTTAAAATTAACATTTTCCAATAATTGTTGTCCAAGTACTTCACAAGGTTAAACTTAACATTTTCCTTAACCATTTTATATGCCATCAAAAAGCTCCTACTGATAATGAGTTAGGTCGGCTATTGTAATGAGGTTTATATTCTAGAATCATTGAAATCAATCTAACATCTTACTGAAATATATCATTAACTGTCATTGCTCTCTTATACAATCATGACTATTTTAGGGTTTCCACCATTTTCTTTGTGTTCTTCTCTACAACAAGAATGACTCCAGAATTATCCAGTCCTGTTATACCATGAATTAAGTCACTTAAAATCTTCATAGACTGATGTCCAAGCCAAGTGAACTAATCATGAAAAACTCTTCTTAGAATGATCTTAATCCATTCTTCTTCATCAAATTCATAATGTTTAGTCATTCACATGATACTAAGGTTCTCAAGATGTGCGAACTCAACTTTCATCTTGCTGTCTTCTCCAATCATGTCTTTCATTTCCTTATAGATCTCATAGTCTCCCAGAGACTCATACTTACAGTGAATATAATCCCTAATGTCTTCAACATGTAGAACTTCATATGGTGTTTGAAAAAATGCACCTTTGGGATCATCCTCAGTTGATTTGTATGGATGTTTCATAAAATTATACCTAGGCCTTTCAACGACATTGAGAATCAACAAAGTATCCATAACCAAAGCTCTGAAAAAGATATAAATACCTTTTATCTGCAGATTAGTGAATTTCTGCTTCAGTCAAACGCGCAATGCACTTTCTTCTCTGCTTATTTTTCTCTAATCTATGTTCTTCTTAGGCTCTGTTCTTCGAATGATGTATAAACAAGTTCTTTTGATTGACCTTATACTTCACTATGTAAAGAAATGACACAACTCCCAATAAACTCATCTCTAAACATAATCCAGTCTATTATCAATATGGTGATAACAACATATAGATTTGTAAAACCATGCAATCAGAGATATATGTTCCACAACATCTGCACATACTCTCCCCTAAGCTCGCAAGAGCTTACTCCGTATAATCAGGGGCTGGATAGATTTGTGATGTTTTCTTCCAATGCTCCCCCTAAGGCCATTCTTGGCCATCTAGGTTGATGTAGCAATGTTAGCATCATGTGAAGGCTCAGTAGCATCTACTGACTCTCCCTAAACTAATACCTCGCTTGTTTCTTTTACCTTTCATACCTTACCACTGTTTTCATCTTCTGGTTTTCTGAAATGACTCTTGAATTCACCCATATATTCTGAAATACTCTTACCAGTATCACTAATGTTCTTCTTTATAATCGTAGGCGGTGTTCGTCTTCTATTATTAGTTCCATTGTATCTGCAAAACTTCACAATGTGTCCTGGATTATGACATTTGTAGCATGTAGGAGGTTGTATATTTCGATTAACCAACAACTTACAATACTTTGCATTGTTCCCAAAGTTATTGCATTTGTAACATGTGATCTTAGCTATTGTTTCTTCCCTAATGTAATCTTTTTTGATTCTTGATTTATTAGGTTTCCCGCATTCTGCTTTCTTATGTCCATATGCATGACAATTGTTGCAATAGCCATCATAAGATCTATAAGGAATTTTACTTCTGCAATCTCTCTTCATGTTTCCATTGTTACATCCAAAGAATCTACCTCTAAAAGGTATGATATGATATTTAGGTTCTTCAAGAGTAGGTCTTTCTCCATCAGTCTTTACCTCTGATTATGCTTCCTGAGTTTTTGTACATTCAACTTCATTGAAGCCAATTCCAGTCATGTCTCCTTTAGGTTTTTGTCTATCTCTTTGTTCATCAATCAATTCACTGCTCATGTGAAGTTTCTCAATATGTTTCTTATCCTTGACAGGTTCTCCTTTAATGATCTGATTATATTTCTCTAATTCCATACACTTGTTCTTGTATTGATCAAGTTCAATCTTCATTTGTCCCATCTAAATATTAGCATCTTTTAAGGTTTCTTCAATTTTTTTTCTAGCGTCCTTTTCCTGTTGAATCTCATTATCTATATGTAGTGAATTAGTTTCATGATTAAGCTTCAAGGTATATTTCTCTTGTTCAAGCTATTTTATTTGATCTGAAGTATCATTGTCCGAATCCTCTTTTATCTTATCCATAAGATCTTGTCTCTGAATTCTAGAAAGTTCAAGTTGTTCTTTTAGTTTCTTGATGAATCCCTATGCTCTTCTCAATTTGAATTTCAAGTCACCATTCTCTGCTTTAGCTTTATCAAGATCTTCAAGTGTTGCTTCAAAGTTTTCCTCCAAACTTTCAAAATCCATCTTGATCTCCCTTAAGTTGCTAAGATTTCTCTCCAAGGTCCAAAAGCTCTGATAACAATTGTTAGGATTAAGTAATACTAAGTGGGGGGGGGGGGGGGGGGAATCAANGGGGGGGGGGTGAATCAATATTACAACACTTTAAACATGAACTTAATAATTTCCAACTTAACCAGATAAATACTGAAATGAAAAGAACATAAATACACAACACATAACTCATAGCACCATGAATTGTAGTCGAGGAAACCATGGCCAAGGGAAAACCCCTATAGGGATGACACCTACAAATATGCACTAAAAGTATTGTGTCCCTGTTAGGAGCTGAATATTATATTAGCACATTTCCTTGTTAGAGTAATACAAAACCCTGTTAAAGCTATACTGAGATCACTGCTCATACAGTCAGAAATATGATTCTTTTACAATGCTTTATCAATAATGAACAATACAAGCATCTACTATGCTTAGGTAGTTCCAGTTATAGTTCACATCACCATCTGTCTGATTCTAACATCACAATGCATCCGTACACATTCTCATATATACTCATTCATCCACACATGCTTTGCTTCTCAAAATCTTTGAACACACACACACACACACACACACACACACACACACACACACACACACACCCACACAGATATATCTTATTACATTACCCAGTCGGCTTCCAATTACATCACAAAATATAATTAATACTTATACAAAAATTAATTGCCAAGTCGGTGAACATACTCTATCAAAACATAGGTAATCCAAAATCCAAATCCAACATAGCATGTTTGGACTTTGTGTTATACTCCCTCAATCATCATGACTGTTCATCTTCCTTGTATCACTGTTACTCTATCTGCGCATGTATTCAACATACTGTAACTTACTGCGATCAACACCAAAACACAAGTGACCTTAACTGAAGGTCATACCTATCCCCAAATAGCTTCTCCTAATCTTGTCTATCTCCATTCATCATGTATTGTCTTCTCTGACCAAACCTGTACTACTACACTCTGTAATTCTGCTTTCTGTACTTTGCCATTTTGCAATCCTTAACTCCAAAATTGTGTTTCACTCTAGGTGATCATCCATACCAGATGTATTTCCATAAATGACAACCCTTAAGTATTCCATAACACTCCTGAATGAACCACTTGCCAACAACGGGATGAGTCAAATTTCAGACTGTTTGGTCATAATGCACTCCACTGTAACTATTGTCATGTGATATTGAATTCACTAGAGTGGGATCGATTTCATCCCTTTCATGGGTAGTCAAAACTATAGTCAGATGAGTTGGAATTAAAGCATGGTCACTGTCTTCTTCATAAGATGTTATCCCCTATTCTAAACGCATGGTCACTTCTTCAAAAATGTCATCGGTCTATGTATATTGTTTGCTACTGCTGGAATATGTAGTATCATTTGTACTTGCAGGTGGAGAGTTTAAGGAAGTCGTGGGTGAGATAAATAGAGGAGCTAAAAAAGAGGTAGGAGTTTAGGGATTCATATAAGGCACTGTTTGTAACTAGTTGCCTGGTAACGTTGGTGTGGAATTGTTTGTAAATAAAGAACTAGGCAAATATTTTATTATTGATCTTTCCTCTATTTGTAACACTAGAAAAGTCTTCTCATTGAAGACTACATCTCTACTTCGAATAATTTTCTTTGCAACAAGATCCAAAATTCTAAATCCAAACTCATCTTCTCCATAACCCACGAAGATACCTTTCTGCAATTTAGGATCCAACTTTGTCCTTTTTTATTTTGGGACATGAACATAAGTTTCACTTCCAAAGACTCACAAATGTGAATAAGAGATTCTTTTCCCCAACCATTCCTCTTTTGGGATACCAAAATCCAATTGAGATGAAAGAATCTGATTGATCAAATAAACCGCTATGTTACATGCCTCAACACATTATTCTTTACCCAATCCGACATTAGAGAGCATACACCAGGCTCTCTCAAGTATTTTTTGTTCAACCTCTCAGCTGCTCGATTCTCTTGAGAAGTAAAAGTCTTGATTCTATGGATATCACTATTTGCACAAAAAATATCAAATTCCAAGGAGAAAAACTCTCCTCCATTATCTATTTTTATACACTTAATCTTGTGCCCAATTTGATTTTCAACAATAGCTTTAAGTATTTTAAATTTAGAGAAAAATTATGATTTCTTCAAAAATATGTAAATCCAAACTTTCCTTGTGCAAACATATAGAAAAGTAATAAAGTAATTATCCCCTCCAATGGAGGTTACCTCAGTAGGTCCGAAGACATCCGAATGAGCCAACTCCAAGGGTGTACCTTTTTTTTTTTTCTCATTACCAGTCTTAAATAAGTTGACCCACTTCTGCTTGCCATAAAGACAGTGCTCACACAAATTTAAATCAATAGATTTAAGACCTGGCAATTGTTCCATTTTTAACATAACATCAAGACCCTTCTTACTCATATGATCGAGTCTTTGATACCAAAGCTCCAAGTTGTTGTCCATGATTGACATAGAAGCTCCCACTTCACCATTTATTTTTAGAATGTATAAACTACCAACTAGATATCTCCCTTTGCAACCACCAATGATCCCTTGGTTACTTTCCAAGTATCGGTATTGAAGAAAGTATGGCAGCCTTGAGTTTGGAGTTGAGAAACAGAAATGAGATTTCTCTTTAGTTTAGGAACATGACGAACATCCTTTAATAACCATGTACTGCCACCTTTCAATGACAATAGAGCATCACCTTTTCCAATGATTTCACAAGATTTGTTGTGACCCAAAAATACACTTCCAAACTGACCTTCTTGGTAATTTGTGAAAGCCTTCATGCAAGAAGAGGCATGAAAAGAGGCACTAGAATCAAGCACTCATGAATCTAAAGTGGTGTTTCTTGATAAAATTAAAATAACATCATCTTTTTCGTAAGCAGTATTGGCTTCGTTTTCCCAAACTGTTTCTTGTGCCTTTTTGTAAGAGAAAAAATTCTTCTTTGAGTGACCCGGTTTGCCACAAAACCAACAATCCCCATTTGTGCCCCTAGAATTTGATCTTTTTAGAGATTTAGATCTCCTTTTGTTGTTTAATTTTCTACCTCTTTCATGGCTCCTTCCTTTACTTTTCCTGGTACTCACAACCGTTAAGGCTTCACTAGAAGAAGGCTCATCATTCTTTCTTCTCATATCTTCACTAAGAAGAGTAGTTGCAACTTCATCAAACACCAACTTGTTCTTGTTGGATACCGAAGTACTAATTGTCATCACAACCCCATCCTAGTTGCTTGGTAAGGAACATAACAAGAGAACAACTTTGTTCTCATCATCTTGTGCCATGCTCACCAAATTTGCTTGGTTGGTCAGAGTATTAAACTCGTTGAAGTGCTTTTTCCATGATTCCACCTTCCTTCATCTCAACTTTATACAACTTCTTCATAATGAATACCTTATTTTCAGTTGATGCCATTGCATATGTGGTTGTAAGCTTGTCCCATACCGCCTTTGTTGTTGTTTCAGCTATGATATTAAAGAGAACATTGTTAGACAATGAAAGAAAAATTGTTGCCCTTGTATTCTTGTCCAAAGTCTCCCAATCTTCATCTTTCATCGAAGTTGGCTTCTTTTCTTTCCCCTCTAAAGAAAGCGAAAGATCTTTCTTAATTAATAGTGACTCCATTTGTACTTTCCATAATCCAAAATTCTTCCCTGAGAATTTCTGCGCCTTCAACTCCTTCATAATTCTGAAAATTCTTCAACAATTTCCAATCAGCTTCACCCAAGCTCTGATACCAATTGTAAATATGAAAGAGCGAAAAGAAATGCACAAACAATAATAATCAGAAAACATAGGACACAAATATTTATCGTGGTTCGACAATATGCCTACATCCACACTTGAAGCAGGGGAATTATTTTATTAATCATAGATACAAAAGTATTTGAATACATAACAGATTTTTCATAAATACATCTCCAAATAGACTATTGAATACCCAACAAAGTTGAATAGGTAGAGATAATTGAAGGGAAACCATGTTTGCCTATTGGGCTTCACATCCCCAACATTAACAACTCACCAACAATATCATAAACCATTTAGACTATAACGATCAAAACTAAACATGTTATCCATACTACTATAATTTTGTCATAACACTATTTTATTTACTTTAGAAATAATATCTCTAATTTTAATTTTTTTTAACATAATAAATATAACATATATAATCACAAAATTAAACAAGAGCTGTCCTACAGCTGGAGTCCAGCCTAATAGTAAAAAAATAAATATTGTTTGAATAGATTGAACAAGCATTGGCATAAGCAAATGATTGTAAATAATTATAAGAAGAAAATTAAAATAAAGTAATATAAACTAATAATTATTAAAGAGTAAATAAATTTATTTTAAAAATCTAATAAATTAATTTTATAAGTTTTAAAATAAAATTTAATCTTTTATAATATAAGAACATAGAATAATGAAATAGAAAATTAGAGGAAAGTGTTGTTTGAACATATATTATTTTAAATCAACTGACTTAAATAATTTCATTTATATGATGACTTAAAATTTTCTTAATGAAGGAGATTAGGGATTATATATATATTTCAAAAAAATTATTAATTTAAAATAAAGTATATAATAAAATTTAATAACATTTATAAAATTTAATTAACTTATATAATAAATTTT
>MU217398.1:122277-138074 GCA_018584345.1 Thuja plicata | reverse complement strand
AAATCAAAATACTTAAATAATCTTATTTCCTATCTAGTTTAAAATATCTCAAAAAAAATTATTCTAACTTATTTACAAACTTTTCAATTTTTATTTATCTATTTAAATAATACTTATTTTATTACTAAGCACTAAAAATAAAAATTTATTGTAAAATAAAATTTCAATAATATCAATATATAATAATAATAATAATAATAACAATAAAAAAATATTGCCCCCACAAATAATAATAACAATAAACAAATATTGCCCTCACAAATAATAATAACAATAAACAAATATTGCCCCCACAAATAAATATTTTCCTTTCCTACTTTTAATTGATTAGACAATTTTTTTGTAATATTGAGAATGAAAAATTAATTAAACCCCTAGCAAAAATAGGGTCAACCAATAAGAAAAAAGAAATATTTTTCAAGAAATTCAAAATAAAAACAAGGCACTTTAAACATTGGAAATCATGTTTAATATTTTGCAAAGGCACAATTTTTAAGGCAAACTAATAGCTATAAATCACTTGAAAACATTAATCTCAGCCTATAAATAGGCTGGACTAATAATTTTAAAAAATTAAATATTATTATATACTAATTTTGAAAAGCATTACAAAATTATTTTAAAATTTTATAAACATATTACTGTCAACATTCTCACTTTTTGTATTTTCTGTCATAAACAGATTCTACTAATAAACTTGAAGACACACTTTTTCTAAATTACAATTATTTATATTATTCACGACGATTATTATTGAGGCCTTCAATTTTGGCTCACTATAATTATTGTTTGTTTCACTTAGAATTTTCTTCTTTCTATATAATTGTGTTATTTCTTCTGAACTTATTCATTTGGACCGGACTTTTCCAGCATTGTCAAATCCCCTTACAGCTTGACACCTGATTACAGTTAAAAGTGAGATGACAAAATACAGTTTATAGTTTATATCGCCCAGTTTGATAACATTATTTCCTTGTACAATACTTTTATATCTAAATTCACTTTTTCTAACTTTCTTCCCTGTCAACCTATCACAAGTTATGGCAGCAGATATAAAAATCAATTTCCAATAGAATTTATTTTGTTGTGCTTAGCTTCGGAATAAGATTAAGGAATATAGTTTCACAATTCAACCACAAAATGGGAACCAATAGAATATTAGTATATAATTTAATTTTTTAATTTATTCGTAATATTTTACTTTGAATATATTTATAAAGTTTTTCATAATTACTTAAAATGCAACGTATTACTAATATTACATTTTATTTTAAAATATTTTTAATAGAAATTATTATCTTTAACATAACATAGTTTATAATTCGAATATATTATTAATCATATAATAAAAATTTGATTATTTGATTAATAATATATGAAAATTTTAAATTTATTAATAATAAATACTTTGAATATTATTATTATGATTTTTATTACTAAAATATTATAATTTGAATTCTTTTATTGGTGTAATAGTATAAAATTTTGATTAGGTGTATGTAAAGATGAAATGTACTTATCTAATATCTTGTATTTGGTTAACATTTATTTTGAATGTATTTATTTAAGAAGTATATGACATTAGGTCTATGTAGAAATAAAAAGTATGTATCTACCATTTTTTGTTTGGTTAACATTTATTTCTAATGCATTTATTTAATAAGTGTATGACATTGATTGTTTGATATTATTTTAGCTTACTAAATTCATATTTCATATTCCAAATAACTCTATTTACATTTTAAAAAAAGTTTTTATTTAATCTTCTTATTTCTATCACCCTAATTTTTTGAGAACTTGCTCTAGTTGTTTTAAATTATGTTTTTCCATCTCACTCTATATGGAAAGGTTATCTCACACTCAAATCATTGTTAATAATGAAAATGCTTAATATATAATGTAATCAAAGCAATGAATTTAATAACTCCATAGAAGCATGTAGAATCACACAAACACCTAAACAACACAATTATTACAGACAATATACGGTCTTAGAAAATAACCTTCAAAATTAATAGAGGTTTCTATAGTAGAACCTCCATGATTGTAGTTGCCCACATTCATTTTTTTCAAGGTCTCATTTCTACAAAATTTGAATGCAAATTTGAACACCCTTGTTGAATTGAATGAGGAAATCTAATTAAGGTGAATCCCAAACATACTTAAGGTACCATCCTATCCAAAATACACAAGTTCAATGCAAATATAGGTTTATAAGATTGCCTTGATAATAACAAAAAATGCCACAATAGTCATACTACAATGTAATAAATAGACTCTAATGCAATCGTATAAATATTGTTATGATTGTTGAAGTACCATCCCTAGCCAAAGACATAAGCTAAGAGAAAAGCTAAAAGTGTGGTGCCTCCTAAACTCTGTTAACTATAACAACCTTCATCAAATATTGAATGAAACATGTCAATCAACATTTTTTTTTCTTATGCGTTTCTTTTAAAATCATGATCTTCTAATGTTCATATTAAAAAGAAAAAAAATAAAGATATTCTAGAGGAATTGCAAGTCAATTGATAGAACACACTTAATGAAGTTGACGATATGTTCTTTGTTATCAACATAAGCTTATGCTATTATATTGAATAAAAAAACAAACGCAACCCTAAATGTAGATGGAAATACTTTGGTGCATGTTAGAAAATTATATTGTAGAGTGCCAAAAGCATCCATTCATACAAGATCACAATTGATATTGTAGCAAGATTTTGACAAGGGTAAACGTTATTGGCTTGGGCGGCCTTAAAAAAAAATATAAAATCCTAATCCAAAAAATATGACATCTAATGCAACCGAAAGTACATAAATTCTGAGTCCCTGACATTTTTGGTAATTAAAAAAAAAAAAAATCAAATTGATTACATACGAATCTTATCTATAATTCGGGGGCAGCCATGTCATTGTGGTTTATGACGACAGGCTGGTTCCTTTTTCTGATGGATTCTGGAATATTAATTATAGTCTGAGAGAAAAAAAAGTGCGGATGAGTTGAAATTATAACAATATTTGAAATTGACCTTTGGATTGCTCCACTTTATTTTAGGGCACGTTCGCAGAAAATGGAGTGTGGTGAATAGATCCGATGATGAAGATCTAAGATATTGATAAAAACAAATGTTGGATTAATAAATGGTAAAGAAAAAAATCAGGAGAGAAATCAAGAGATGCAATTTATAGCAGAGTCCAAAATTAGGTGGATGGAAGAGCAGGCAGGGTGGCAGGCATGCCGTGGACAAATGCTACAGACAACACTGCGGTTTTAATAATGAGCCGGCCTGCCGCTCATACACGAACCATCTTATCCCCTGCCACTCGCCTGCATGCCTATTTAACGCGCTTTTGCCGCCTCTTCTTCCTCAAATCCCCTCCTTTCTTCTCCAACAAACATCCTAACACCTGAACAAACCACTCCATCATTTCCAGGTGTTTGCCCATTTTTTTCTGCGGGGTAAAATGAAGAACAATCGCAGTGCAGTTGAAATTGAACAAGGAAGTAGTCAGCCCAAGCCCAAAAGATCTCGCAACAGTATCCGCCGTGACACTCCTCCTAAGAGGAGCTCCATTTACAGAGGTGTCACTAGGTATTATATAGCAGGATTATGTGTCTGCATTTTTGTCTTCTGTTTTTTATTATGATGTGCAACATAAACTATGTCAAAATGTATTTATCATCTGTTGGTCTTGGTTTTAAATGGAGAATTTTGAGTGTTCAGGCATAGATGGACTGGTCGATATGAAGCCCATCTGTGGGACAAGTATTCTTGGAACCAGGCGCAGAGCAAGAAGGGTCGCCAAGGTAGTGGCATTGTTATTTTATTTCTTAGTTTTGGAACTCTATGTATGCTCACATTTTGTTCAACTTTACTCTTCACTACTGATTCGTTTGCATGTTTGTTTGGTCTGCGCATGGCGACAATTAAATCAACAGTTTACCTTGGTGAGTTTTCTGACATAACCGTGGCATTGTCTCAAGCTGTTTATGATTTATTAGTTTGCTTTAGACACTTTTACATGTTGAGATGGTTCGTCTGAAATCAGTGTTTAATTTATATGGGAAACATCGAACATCATTTAATGCAGAGGTGTTGATTTAGAAGGTTTTGTTTGATCGTATAGGGGCATATGATGATGAGGAAGCTGCAGCACACGCTTATGATCTTGCAGCTCTCAAGTACTGGGGGCATGAAACTGTGCTTAATTTTCCTGTAAGATCAATATACTTTAAATCCACTTTGTTACGAGACTTTTAATGTAACCTGTGACTAAAACTATCATGAATTGCATTGGGAATACATAATCAGATCGCCACCTACTCTAAAGAAGTTGAAGAAATGAAAAATATTTCCAAGGAGGAATACGTGAGCTCTCTCAGGAGGTAAATATAAACTTCAAAGAAACATAAATTGATAACATGGGTCACATTTTGCCATGCAATGCAATATAACAACGTTAAATGAATGAACGTGCATGCAGGAAGAGCAGTGGTTTCTCAAGAGGAGTGTCTAAGTACAGAGGAGTTGCAAGGTAGAGACCATTCATTCATAACTCTACTGTGTATTTTTATAATTTGAAACGTTTTCAGATTTGTTTGTGTGAGTTCTTCCATTGTTGCATGGATAAAAGGTTTCGCAATCAAATTCAAAACCATTTTGAGAAATTTGGAGGATGCATTGAAGCTACGCTTAATTTCTTCAGCTGATAAAATTTGCATATCTTTTCATCAGACATCATCACAATGGCCGCTGGGAAGCCAGAATTGGGCGAGTTTTCGGCAACAAGTATCTCTATCTGGGGACATACAGTAAGTGTTCAGGATTCCGTTTTCAAATAATTTTCTTTCTGTTTTTAGTCTTTGGCAACAAATGTCTTCATTGAGGAAATCTTTTTTTTTCCCTAATCGTCATGGATGAACTCTTCACAATCTATTAAAAACACAAAATACAAAACGGACAACTACATAATCCAAAGTAAGGTTGATGTCATTTCTTTTATAAAAGTCTTTTATAAAAGTGTGGCATTACTTTATATTTTTATCAGAGAAACAGTGTAAGATATTAAAAAATAGAAAATTAAAAGTTAAAAGTAGCATAATTTTCTTTTTCTTGTATATTCTTTCACCTCGATATTAGATGATAGAATGTAATTCAGAACATTAATATAAAAACTACCATACAATCAAATTAAAAAATAATAATATAAATAATATAAATAAAATAAATCTAATTAATATTTCTTTATGTGTGCAGGCACTCAAGAGGAAGCAGCAACAGCCTATGACATGGCTGCAATAGAATACAGAGGCCTAAATGCTGTAACCAATTTCGATCTGAGCCGTTACATAAAGTGGCTACGCCCAGCAAATGGTGCCCAAGTTGCCAATACAGCAGTTGAAAAGGAATTGAATCTGCTCCCTTTGATGACCAACAATAAGGAGGCAAGTCAAAATGAGCAGGGTAATAACAAGAACAACAAGAATAAAAGGGACACCATTAACAGTCTGTTGTCAAGGGAAGTAGGAGGTATAGGGCCAGCAGAGCATGAAGTGACAGCAATGCAACAGGCTCAACAAAGATCAAATAATGGGCCAGCCTCTACAGCCCTGGGTTTGCTTTTGCAGTCCTCAAAATTCAAGGAAATGCTGGAGAGATCATCAACAGTTGAGGCCTGCGCTGATTCTGAGTCTCAATTGAACCGTGAAACACTGACTACAAGTTATTCTGAAGACATGGAATCCTTATTTGAAGGCTCTGAATACATGCTTAGCCAAAGTCATGAAGAATATAATATGATGGGATCTTCCAACAGCTTGATGATGAATATGTTACAGCATGCTGTGAGTGTGCCCAACAGCAGTGCCTATGACCAACTGCAAACCATTTGCCCTAACAATGAATTGATGGATCACGAATCTCTCATCGATTTACTGAACTCCACCGGTAACAACTCCTCTGGACAATTCATTCCTTTTGGATCTCATCTGGGTTCCTCTTCTTCCTGAACAGAAAAGAAGATACAGTTTATTCTTTTATTGAATTTTTCATTTGATTTATCATGTTAATTGACCTTCCTTTACATGTTTTCATTCAATTATTTGGTGACTAATTCGGCAGGCATTCTAACTTTGGTCTTCTCTACGCCTTCATCTGTAAGACCATTGCGATGGCTTGCAAAGATGAGATGGACCTTTAGTTTTAGCTTTGTAAATTCTTTTATTGGGTCTTGCCATTGTTAGTAATGAAAACGAATGTCGATGAGCACGTTCTACATTCTTTCAACCACTTTGCAATAATCAAATTTTGTTTATTTATAAGGAGTGTAAATAGTTTTTATTTGATGGTCTGAGTCAGTGAGTGAGATTATAAATTTGAGATCTATTTTTAATATAAGTAATTTTAAATTGAAGTTTAAATCTTGATGACAAGAACAATATTACATTCAAATTCAACTATCACTTAAAATTTTTTTTAGATTTGTTTGCACTCGAGTAAGTTTGGATAACTATTGTCTTATTTAAACAACATGTGATCTTGGGATTTTGATTGCAATGAATCTGTGAGGTCACAAATTCCAAATCTATTTTCAACATAAACAACATCTTAATGAAGTTTCAATCTTGATGACAAGAGTAACATCATATCTAAACCATCTCACTATGCTAATACTGACCATAAATTTTCTAATGTTTGTTTGTGTTCAGGCAAGTTTGGATCAGTGTTGTCTTAGGTAAACAATCAGTGACCCGAAGAGTTTAGTTGCAATGAATCAGAAAGTTCACAAATCAGAAATACATTTTCAACATAAACAATTTCTAATGAGATTTGAATCTTGATGATAACAACAAGACTGCCATCACACTATGTTAGTAAATCTGGATTAATGTTATCTTGGGTAAGCAGCTGATGATATGGGGATTCGATTGCAATGAATCAAGAAGGTCACAAATCTAAAATCTATTTTGAAAATATATATCATCTCATTGAAATTTGACTCGTAATGACAAGAATAACACCATATCTAAAACATCCCACTATGTGAACACTGATATTAAAATTGTCAAAGATTCGTTGTCTTACTTAAACAGTCAATGATATAGAGATTTTGATTGTAATCAATCAAAAAGATTATAAATCAGACATCTATTTAGACATCTATTTTCAGTTTTTCAGCATAATAAGATCCTAATGAAATTTGAATCTTTATAATAAGAACAACATTACCACTTTTAAACCATTACATCAGGTCAAAATAGACACAAAATTTTCGAAGGTTTGTATGTATTCAAATAAGTTTGTATTACTGTTGTCTTGAGTAAGCATCCGGTGAGCTGGGGATTTTATTGCAATAATCTCACCGATCCATCTCCTAATGTTCATAGAAATCTAAATGACAACTATTTCTTTCAGGTAACCTCCCAAGCATTAGAATTGACATTTAGTTTTGTCGTGCTCTCGCAAGTTTCACGTAATTGTCGACGGCGACACCAGAACGGTCACTGCAAAAAAAAATTTAGCTGTTATTTATGGCGTATACAATACATAATTGCTTCTACATTGCTATTTGATATTGTTTCTCTTTTATTAGGAGAATAAACAATCCATATGGAAATTGATGTCATTTCCATTGATGACGAATTTTTTACCATTGTAGGAGCTCTAGAAAATATGGTGGAAAATAAATGACATTCTGTCTCCAGATATTCGAAGCCTTAGTTGTCATGCGGACGAATCTAAACATGTCTGTCATTCACATTAATCCCTCGGTCAAATACTTCATATTCTCCATGTTGATCACAGTTATACTATACATATAGATATGATAAATATATTTTAAAGATATGGACTCTATTAATATTAATTTTTCTGAGATATGTGATTATCTATATTTATTTTAAGATCTATATTAAATTTTATATATCTATTTTGCTGTCTATATTAATTTTTTATATCTATTTTGATATCTCTTATTTAAGATGGATCTTGCTGATAAGATATATTGAAGTTTATGTTGTATAATTTAAATGCTTATTTTACTTTAGAACTATTTCATTTATTACATTTTGTTTAAAAAGGTTTTTTTCTCTATTTTGTTATAGCATAACTTTATTTACTTTAGAGTTTTAAACTTTATATTTAAAATAAATCTTGGTTTTAAATATTTTTTCCTTTATTAGTGTGACATGATATTCTTTCTGTCATACTGCCAATGTAGGTTATGCCACTTGATGTAATTATCTAATACAAGTTTATTATACTAGAGTGAATTCATCTTTAACCTTACTCATATGGAAATCAATTTAATAGTTTTTCTAATTAATAGTTGTAAGAGTAAAAATTCAATAGTTGTTTGAGTATTTGAAATTATTTTTATTGGGTTATCTTAAACATATAAGCAACATGTTAATGTATAAAACATGACCAAGATTATTAACATAAACTAACGCTATATTCATAGGTTTAAAATTTAAGAATTGGTTTGTTTTTTGCTTATTCTTTTCCTTGAGTCAAATTTATAAGTGTATAAATGACTAGATAAGTTTTATATTCAAATTTGACTATTGGGTTCAAGATGAATCATTTCCTACGAGCTCTTATTTGTCACCTTGAGCATGAGATGTGTTATTTGTGTACTATGATATTGTGTAAAAGAGTAAAATACTAATTCGCTATCTAAAATATAGGACCAAGATATAATCTATAATCTAGAAAGTTCATTTATGCATTGTATTATAATTAAGGAATCACATAGAATTCATGCATATGTATACAAGCCTCTAGAAACATTGCATACATTTTAACAATCCACAATGTTTTGTTCTCGTCCACAACAAATGCACCTTATGTACAACACTTTGTTTTGAATCACATACCACCATAAATTGTTTCCTCATACACCAACACACATCAGTTCACATTGCCTTGTGCACACTCTGTGACGTCAACAAATCTATGCATATTGACAACTTTGACTAGGAACAGACATATCAATTAAATAGGTGAGAAATTAATATCATAGCTAGAAGGTTTATAATTTAAGGAATCTCATTACAACTTCTATCTTTTGTTAGCATCTTATTACAACTTCAATATTTTTTTTGATGTGGCTATAATGTCTTTTACCTATTCACAATATCCTTCACACTAAGGAATAATTTTAGATATTATGCAGTGATAAGAAAACCAATATGATATGATGCTTCATTCTAGTCATATAACTCCTTATTCCTAGCAAAAATATCAATATAAGATTTCAATTATAACATTTTAATCACTAAAATGTGTGGTACCATTCTAGCAGCATTCACGGTGAATTTAGGAACTCAGATAGCCCACATGGCCAAGACATTTGTGGTTTAGCATGGGGTGAGGTTGGCGGTTAATCAAGATTACCAAAAACTAATTGTGGAGGGTGACGCGATGAATGTCATAACGAACCTGACTGGCAAGTACAAGGCAGGATGGGAAACGACGCACATTTTCAAAAAAAATTCTGGCTTCCTCGCCACGTTGGAGGTGTTGCACTGCCAACAAATTTTTCAGGAGGGAAATGCCATCGCAAACAGGCTTGCGGTGGAAGGAAGATTCATGGAAAATATAACTTTTTGGGAAGGCATGAATTCACTCCCTAAGGTTGCTCATGCAAAGATCAGAAGGGATATTGCCAACCTGGACAATAATGAAAACATCATGTAATTAATGATGATAAGAAAAGCTAAGTACTCCTCTCGTAGCTCAAGTTTTGGGTACAAGATTTTTCTCTGTATGTGGTGGTTATCCGAGCTAAAAATATTGTTGAGTAGTATTTTTCCTTGGGGCTTGAGAATCTCGTAGAGACTTGGGTTTCTCAATTTCTTCTTTGCTCTGCTCTGTTTCAACTTCTCTTCAAGAAGGATGGGCGGAGAACTAAACCAGATTGACTTGGACACCTGCGAGGATTACAATAAAAATGCGAAGGTCTAGAAGATTACTATTGATGGCCAGGTTGATAACTACATCGAGGGTATGAAGGGTTTCAACCCTGATCTTTCCCAGAATTTTATTGAGTCCTGGGAGGATGGGAAAGTCACCATTGGCGGGGTTTCTTTTGTCCTTTCAGAAGAAACAATTTTTGTTGTGACTAGTTTGAGTATGGAAGGAAAAGAGGTGCCCCGCAATTCCAAGGATAATTATAAAGATGACTTTGAGCGCTTCTTAGATCCTGGTGAGAAGGTGTCAAGGATGTAAAATGGGTTCAACAAAGATCAGTTGTAGGGTGATTGAAAGGTTGTCACACCCATTCTTATCACGTTCATCATCTTGGAAGGTATATACAAACACTTCCACTCTCATTTATTTCCTATGCTAAATCACTTTCGAAGAGACAGAAAATTTAGTTTTCATTTTTGGGTTTTTTCTTTAACCTAATATGTGATTAAGATCAAGGCCAAGGAGGGGGTCCCTCTTCACTAGGGCCTCATCCTAAGACTCTACAATTTCAACCTCAGCATTATGCCTCAATATTTCCCTAGTCTTGTTCTATCGATAGAGCTAAATTACCCCACTTTCAGCCCCATCCGGTCTCAAGCCAAAGATCTGACCACCACCCCCTCCCCTGGCTCTACCCATGTCAACCTTGTCCATAAACAAAAGAGAAAGTCCCTAGGTCTGGACCAAATCAATGTTGGTGACCATTCCAAGGATGTTACTCTTGACCTGTCAGATGTATTAGCCTCCACTTGGTCCATTGATTCTGTGTGGACCCCTGAGAACTCTATCACAAACTCCCCCTCTTTGACTGATTTTCCTCCTTCACCTAAAGCTTAGTTCTAATCCTAGAAACCCTATCGTTCCTAGAAGAACTTCCCCCTCCAAGTTATCCACCTTCCCTGCAATATGACTTTGAGTTTGTTGGCAAAAAAGTGGATGAGTTGTGCATCTATCTGAATAGACAAAAATATGTGATCAAATGGCTCATTGTTCATCTCTAGATCACTAGAAGAAAAATAAATAATCTCGAAGCTATAGTGGAAGCTAAGAGGAAAGATGAGGACTGGACTAAGAAAAGGGGATGTGAACTTGTAGGAGATTGCAGATAATTTTGGGCAGAAATTAAATAATTGGGAGCTTATTGAGGACTAGATTATTGAGTTGAAGAGCCATGTGCCCTATGAGGAGGAGAAAATAGAAATTATCAATGTGTTGGATAATATGAAGGATAATTAGTACTATCTCAACAAAAATTTGGTTGAGTTTTCTAACTAGAGAAAGTCTGTGATGGAAAAGACCAACACCTCTAGCTATCAGTTCCATCTAGAATGTGTTGGAGGAAAGAAATTTGAAGCAGAAGAAGAGGAAGGACAACTTGTAGGTGGCGACTTAGGAGGATACTGCCTCTAGTGATGTTGCTTCTGCTCGGCCTCCTAAATGTGCTTCCTTCCTTGAGAAGCTGGAGGAGCTCAACAAGTAGTTATTAGTTTTTTGGTGGTGGTTTATCTACTTTTTGGGTCTCCTGGTCCTTGGTGCTTTGTGCTGGTCTTGGGTGTTGGTTCAGTGTTTTATCTTTTTTTTTTGGTTTTGTTCCTTGTTTAGTTTTGTTTCTTGAATTCACTGCTGGGGAATTCTCTCTAGACTGTCTTTTTAAGACTTGATGTTACTTTAATGTTGGGTTGAGGCCATTTCCTGATTTATCTAATCAGAACATTTTAATCACTAATTATGAATAGAAATATTATAAACTTACTTAAATCCCTCAATTGCATTGTTTGATTATATTTTTAGTTTTCTATATATTTCTTTCCTTTACGCAATCTAGAAAATTGTCTTTCCCAAGTGATCCTACAATAGTGGTTAACAATTTTTCTGATGAAAGAAAAATTCGTGGGTGTGGAAGCCGCGAAAAAAGGGGCCTTCATTCGAAGTAGACCCTTCAAATGAAGTACCCTTACCCCTTTGATTGAAGACCCCTACATAGGGGTTTTTGATCAAAGGTTGAAGACCACTACATAAGGATCTTCGATCGAACACCTCCATTCAATCGAAGGGGTTTTAACCGCCTCCAAAAGAAAAATTATAAGCCCAATGTGATAGTTATTATATCATTATCAATAGTGGATTTAGGCTCCATAGTACTTCTAGTGAACCACCTTGGCTGAGGAGGAACATTTTGACTATCATTGTGCTACATTACCTTACATGTCAAGGTTACTATACCAGGTATGTACTAAATTTATCCTTTCTATGTTATTTTTGCTTCTATTTTACACATTTTTAAAAAAAATTAGTACGCTATTAGGTTTTAAAACTCTTTTATGTAATATTTTTTTTTGTATTTTTTAATTATTCTATTATCAAACAAATAAAATAGCATATTTTAAGAAAATTCAAAAAAAAAAAGAATTTAACAATAGAAAACATTAGAAAACTTTGACAAAATCTTAGAAAACTTTATAAATCTTTAGAATTTTTTTATAAAATCTTAATTTTTTTTTACAAAATCTTAGAAAATCTCTATTTCTAGGTTTTTTTACTCCTTGAACACACACAATTGAATGGTTATTGACCTTAATCCAAGGAAAACCTGACTCTTTGTCTTCACCAAGGAAAGAATGCAAGGTTTATGAAAAACCATTACCGATATCAACAATGAAAATTTCTATGAATGGTGTTGCTCACAATCACAATGAATCGAATTTGCCCCCCTCTTTTTAACAAGTTCCTTATGTTAAAGTAAAAATAACCTCATCCTTTGCAAGCACTCAATTGTTTAAATTGATCGAGTAATCACTAATGGATAGCATCAATTCTCAAAATTTATAATAAATGTGAAATGAAATCTATAAAAATATGATGCTGAAGGTTACAACTGGTAAGAAAGTTACAAGATTTTTCAAAAAATGAGGGTTACTTGCCTAGAGTCGAGGACTGGATGAGTCTTTTTAGTTGTTGGTTGGAGATTTGACTATAAATAGACATTCCATAAGTCACATGGTTTAATAAACAACTCTATAAAATCGATGAGTCCTAGCATGTCACTTTACTATCAGCATATTTAATAAAAATATATGCGCAAGGTGGATGAATGATAGCTTAAGGAGGTGACACAAATTAGAGTGATGGTGTGTGTTTCTTTCAAAATGTGTTATTCTTAATAAAAACCATTGCAAAATATAATTTCCTCACTAGTATCACAAAAAATCTTGACTACAAATGAGTTTATGAAGGAAAAATATTAGAAAATGAGAATTGGAAAAAATATTCAAGAAGATTCAAATATGTTATAAATCATATTTAATATTATTTCCCAAATGGAGATGAATGTATCTATAACAAAAAACCAAAGCATCATAGAAAAGTGAATAAACAAAACCATGTTTACAAGGATAAATTATATTGGTACTAAAATTTTAATTTGAGTAAGGTAACAACCTTTATGGTAAATTTAGTAATAAGGGGGGATATTTTGCACATTACTAAACAACCTCTGATATTTTAGAAGATGACTCTTCATTTACTTTTTTTTTTGAAGGGAAAGGTTGAGAAATAAGAGTAAAGTAAATCTATTTAAGGTGATACACCATAAATGATATTGGTAGAACACTTTAATACTAACAATTGCATGGTATAGTGCAACATCATCATGAATAAACTATAAATAGAGTCACAAACATGATTACATAGCTTATATAATAATGAGCTATTAAAAAATCATTAAATACTAGTAACATAGATTAGATTCATACATGATACAAAGAATAATAAGTTTATTAATCAGAAAATATCCAATACGTATTGAAAGGCCTCTGAAAAATTTGATCATATAGTCTTCTATTATGGATAGAAATAGATTACAATAAGATCTTAATGGAATAAAAAATTAGTATAATCTAATTCAGTATTGAAAGGCCTCTGACGAATTTGGTCATATAATCTTCTATTATGGATATAAATAGAATACAATAAGATCTTAATGGAATAAAATTTTTACAATAATCAAATTCTAGAGGTTTTGTATTAATATGCTAATAGAAATACAAAGCCCAACTATCTATTTATAACTTGGAGTTAAATAACTTTTCCCCCAAAACATGAAGCCGCAAACTACCAAAAAATAGAAGTGGGTACAATTGCCTACTAATTATAATTGATTAGTGCTCAAGATGAAGAGTCAATAATCAAGATGCTTTTTAATAAGAAAGCATGATACGAGCCAGGAGACTGGATCTTGAAATCAAAGAATCACCTAATCACACCTCATAGGACTTGAGAGATGGAGGGAACATGTATAACACATGTACAAAAATAGACAGAGGGTGGTACCATTAAAAAAGTGATTACCGATTAAGGATATTGGCACATTAAATACATTCAAGGACCATCAAGGAAACTTTCAAAGAGAAGGAAGGATCATGATAGGTCTAGAGGAAAAGAAGATCACCATGCATCAGCATCACGCTCCTTGATAGAGCGAAGAAAAACTATGAGACTAAATGCACCTGAGTGACATGTAGACACCCTACCAAGAAAGAGAGATCACCAGACCAAAAGTGGAGGGACCCACCAACCAAAAGGAAACTTTGGTGCATAATAAAATGAGATGAAAAAAATAAATTGGAGAAAAATACAAAATATAAGCTCACCCAACTTATGGTAGTAGAATGTATTGACAAGAATTTGTGACGGTATCACCAATGAGAGATGAGTTGTCACTGAATACTGGAGTATCGTCCAAATTCACCTGAAGAGGCTTACAGGAGAGTGGGCTCTCTTGGCCTCCAATCACCTGGTAGTCGGGTCACGACGGTGCAAGTCTATCTTAGCTAGACAAGTAACTGTTTGTTTTTGGGGGATAGCTGGTTTTGACTCGTCGACCTCTGAAACTTCAATGATAATGGGTTTCCTGTAAGCATTCTTTATATCTGGCAAAGAAAATAGAAAAATATAGGACATGGTTAATATAGATCTCTAGCTATATTCATGATATATATCTCCTTAGCATCAAGAAGGTTCCAGATGAAAATAAATAACAGATACTGAGCATATATATAACCTTCAATCACACATATATCAGTAGCAAGGTAAATTATTTCATTGAATCATTACAGAACTGGAACAAAGGACATAAGAAAGCATACAACATGAAAAACCATTTTGCTAACTCCGAGATTAGAAACAACATAAAGCGTAGTGTTGAATGGTGCTCCTCATTCTTTCATTAATTTCAAATCCAGCATCACTGGTAGTTACACTAGTGTTCCCAAGGGATCATTAATCTACTATGAACTTAAAAAGACAAGATTGCTAAGAAATCATAAAGCTTGTATTGCTATTAGACAACTAAATCATCAATTTTCTGACCCTTGGAATGACGTCAAACTTGGTATTTATAGAAAACTCTAACTACCTAAGGGACTAACCCTACGCTAGCTATTTACATTATATTACAATATTTACAGTCGGTACTACCTGTGCTGTCAGAACTTTCCATATATAATACAATCATTTGAGAAGAAAGATTTTCTTTGCCAGATATAAAGAATGCTTGCAGGAAACCCATTATCGTTGAATTTCCAGAGGTCGACGAGTCAAAACTAGCTATCCTCCCAAAACAAATAGTCACTTGTCCAACTAAGCTAGACTTGCACTGTCGTGACCTGACTACTATATGCACCCTAAAATGGTCACCTAGACTTTGGGCCCCATTTATCATTTTATCAATTTATCAAATTTGCTGAATCAATGCTTTGGAATATTTTCAATTCAAATCAATTTCCTTGATCAAATTGTAATTAATTCAATTATTTCAATATT
>MU217398.1:90634-121614 GCA_018584345.1 Thuja plicata | reverse complement strand
AGGGCCTTCATTTTACATTTTTACACATCCATGACTAGAGAGCTATGGATCAATATTTGAGGCCTCATTCTTGAGCAACCTTGAATGGAATGATTCATAGAAGTGTGACAACATTTATGCACACAACTACCAGGTGCTTGGAGGCCAGGAGATCCCACTCTCCCGTAAGCCTCTTTAGGCGAAGTTGGCTGATACTTCGGTATTCGGTGACAACTCATCTCCCATTGGCGAGACTGTCACAAAGTCCCGTCAATAGAATGGATCTACAACTTGATGACTTTGGGTGGCATTCACCTGTAAAGAGCTAAACTCAAAATATCTGGATAATGATCAAAATTGTGGATCACACAAGATTAGAGTTAATAAAATTTATTTTATGGTGGCCTACAAAGGGGCTCATTCCTCCTCTAATGGTTGAACCAAACCCTACAAGAAAATAATAGCTTGATAAATATCGAATATTTCCTTGAATGAAATGTCAATCAGTGACTTGAAGTTGGACTCCATGTTGAGGTTCAATTTGACAAGGGTCCACAGGACATTCTCAACTTTTGATGTAATGGGAGGTGAGCTCAAAAATTAGAAAACCAATTGATCATACTGGCTTGTGTCTAAGAGCTATTGAATACATGACTCTTTGATCATTCTCCTTTCTATGAGGAAAAGAGGCAAGAGTCCTCTAGTCACACAAATTATTCAAAAATGTCCTCATTCCCACCATCTAGACTCTAAGGGCGTGAAGGTGCTCTTGTCCTTACAAATTAGCCTCATGTTAGACTATGTACTTGTTATCTTTATTTTTAATATCACTTAGATCCAAGATCCATGCTACTAATGGGGTGTCAGATGATACCACAAATATATTCTCTCATAGGGTTCATGACTCACTTTTCCTTGGGGAAATCTCCTACATTATTTGGCTGATCAGATTGTCAACATTCATGCATAACTTTTGAGTGTCATAAAGGAATATCAAGGTATGCACTTGAAAATATATTGAGCTCTTTATCCTCTCCTAGAAAGAAGAATATAGATGTTGTAAGACTAAGATAAAGTTTCCCTATGTTTTCTATATAGGTTGGCTGACAAGTTGGCATTAAGTTGTTGGTCCTTGTTGGAAACCTCATCCTAGAGGTTTTTGATCTTTGCTAAAGAATCTATTATTTTCTTGTGTAATCAATCTAGATCTTTATTCTTTAATTGCAACATAGCTTCAGTAGGCTTCTTCTTGTTTTTCTCTATATCCAAGGACTTCTAGATCTCTTTCAAAGCTTGTGCTAGAATGTGGCTTCCTTCTATTATAAATTTTGATGACTCTGAACTAGTACTTGCCTTTTTTGCATAAAATTTGGCTTCTCCCAATTCTATTTTCCTTTTTTGGTAATATCACATGCCATGGAATCATCTAACCCTTCTTTATTCTTTCCCTTTTTATGGTGGCCTCTCTTTTCATCCCTGTCATTTCCTCTTAAGAATTAATCACAAACTACTAGATTTATGCTAACTCCCCCTTGGTCATTAGCAAGGAAGAATTAAGATCTCCAAATCTCCTTTTGACACTCTTTAATCTCCTTCCTGTGATCTTCATAAGTTATTTAGAGAGTTTAGAGCTATTCTCTATTTGCTTCCATCTAGGTGTTCACCTCTACAAAATCTCTTTCAAAGGTGGTTACTATATCGTTTAGACTTAGGAGCTCCTTCTCTATTTTCTATTTTTCCTCTTGCTCTATTAGAAGATAAGTGGTATCTCTTTCTTACATCTCTTTCTTGAATCTGGATTTCTTCACTTCTAGTCCCTTGATTTGGAGTTTGATCATGTGCACATTCTAAACCACACTTTAAAACTCCCTCCATAGCTCTTCCATCTTGTGACCTAACTTCAAGAAATTTGAGATAACTATCATTTGTGATTCATCCAGGAATTTCATCTTGTCTTGTGGATGGGAATTGCTTCAATATTGATTCCAATAGCATGCATTGTCTAATTTTCAATTCTCATATAGCCCTCCTATTTTTTAACATTTGGGATCATTGATGCTAATGTGAAGGTATTTTTCTTATCATCATATAATATCTCAATGATGGAGGTTAGCCATTTTGGTGGCATGTAGGAAATAAGAAAACAAGCAACTGAAGGGGGGGGGGGTGAATCAGTTCTTATAAAACAATAGATCTTCAAAACCCTTAAACTCTCTAACCTTTAAACCCTTATGCATGAAACCTTCATGTATGATTTACGATAATTAAAGATAGTATGCACAAACTATAAATCATCCACAACACATAACACAAATACTTTTATCGTGGAAACACAAATGGGAAAAACCATGGTGGGGCTTGAACCCACAATAAGACTAACACCTTGTTAGAATTACAAGATTATTAAAAATGGGGAATGGACATGCATTCAAGCACACTTCCTAGTGTACACTAATTAGAAATCCTTGGGCTACAACCCTAAGGAAGATTGAAATCCTTAGAAGACCACTACAATGATCAATCTGACAATAATAAGAAATTTTATGAACTGTATAGTAGCATCTATCTCATGCCAAGGTTAGTTCCATTGAAGTAAAATAAGATCTTTATTGCAGTTCTCTCTACAAAATTTAGATGAAAAAATCAACCTTCTATAGATCTGCACAACTGCTTCTCCAAGAAATTCCATGTGTCCTTGATCTTTCAGAACCTTTCGCACACACCTACTTTGTCCTAATTCATCAACCTAGTATCAAGAACAAGTCAACACAAACCTAAATTTCAATTTTCATCTCATCACAAAAAAATCAATGAACTTGATCAAAGCATGTCATCTAAACATATCTTAGATCCATCATAACCATCTGGAGATCATAACTCTTCGAAAAAATGTTTTATCGATCACCCATAAAATGTTTTATTGATCAAGTCAGCCAAGAACATAAGAAAATATTGCCAACCAAAAACTCATCCAAACTTGATCACCGCAATCTATGTGAACCACAAACTCAGTAGGTACATAATCCAACAACATCCTTAAGTATCATGAATACCTCTTAAACAATCAAATCCACCCAAACCATTTGATTTTCTAGCATTGCTCTTGCCACACCTCAAGAATACTGACACCTTCAACTGTAACAACAAAAGAATACCCTGTGGACCTCTAGATCACAAACCCTTTGAATTTTGGACACATCAGCATGTACCAAAATATCTTCTTCATGTGCAACCAAAAATATCAACCTGAGCATTCACACTTGAAAGATCTCTTCTACCTTGTTAACACTGTGAGGCAGTAAAATAACTAGTCACAACTCTTGGCCTTATAACTCATCCAAATCATCAAGTCAACCCTTGTAAACTTGACATTGACCATGTTGGAAATCCCTACAACATACCATGAGGTGTGCGAATCCCCATATGTAGTATCCAATCCTCACCAAACCTCTAAACATACTCGACCACTGGCTAAACTATACAACACAAATGTTGATAGTAGTACCAACACATCCTACTTGCCAACAATATCCCCTTTTGGAATTGATGGAAATATGTGATGTGAAAAATAAATAATGCAATAATAAACCAACACAATCTCCATCATAGAAGGGAAATCAACAGTACTACCTATAATATCCACAATATTCATCATTAGTTCATCTTGCTTCAGGATCTCTCTATCTTTGCTCCTCCTTAGATATGTAGTCTTCTCCTTAGCTGAAGCTCTTTCTTATGTGAAAGTATATCTTGTTTTTCACATGCTCTTGATGACATGTAACTGATTGAATGTTTAAAGATGTTAAGTTGATCACCAAAATGCAGAAAGATAATGCAAGACATTAAATCAGTTAATGGATTGTATTGTCATTGATGTCAACTTGATATAATTTGATTGGTTATAATCAAAGTGTCAAAGAAGTCACAGAATCAGAGAGATAAAGATTATGATTTTAGTAATGCATAAAAAAAAAACATTCACTATGTGACTTCAAACATCGATGGCTAGTGGAACCCAACAGACAGAGATAACCGAAATTTAAATCACTGTGATGCCCAAGCTAGAAACTTGATGAGCAGAATCACATGCATAACCGATGGCTAGAATTACAGTGTTAACCAACGAGAAAAAATTTGTAGTAAAGCTCGACGGATAGACAACCTCGATGGCGAAGCTCGAGGAGAACTGGAGTATTGATCAAAGCTATCAAAGAGTTAAAACACTGAAGTTAACTGGAGTTTAGAAATGACAAAATATCTAGCTGGCAGAGCAAAATATAGACTTAACTGGTAGTTATCATTATTTTAATCAACAAGATAAAGGCAGAGATAAGTAAAGGATTTAAAGCTATTTTTTTCAGTTGGAAAGAATATTTCTACAAGATGAAATAAGAGTTTTTCTTTAAATCAGATTGGCTAAGATTGTGGATAACGCCAAGATCAAGAAAATCAAGAACCTAGAAATGGTGATATCATGTCTATAAAGAGACAACTTAATACATTATGAATTAAGAGGAGTGAATGAAAAAGAGGATGCTGGAGAGAAACTGATGAAGAACAACTTCATATAGTCCTGATCAATCAAGCTGAGGAAAGAGATAAATTTTTTTGCGAACACCGAGCAATAGAGCATAGCATCATCAAGTAGAACAAAAGTGGAGCGAAGGTATTAAAAGGATACATTGATTAGAAAGGTAAGATGAGCTTACAATAGATCTAAAATCAACAAGTATAAGTTGTATATGTGAACAAATCATACTATTTCAGTTTAACCATTGATTCAGAAATTCTCTTAACCGAGCAAGATTTAAAGATCCTTTCTATATTGGGATACATCCCAAGGAGTATCAAAAATTTTGATCATGAAGATAGCATGAGATGCCAGATACCATTTGACAAACCAAAAGAGCTTGGAAAGGGAAGGTAGCATAGAAATTCTTGATATCAATTAACAAACTAATTTTTTAAATCCTCTAACAAGGTCACACCTAACAATGTGTTTGTAACCTTTAACATGGTTGGATCTTCACCAAGCTCACTTCATAAGAGTGAAAATTTTGGGTTACCGGTCCCAAGTGGTTTTTCCCTTAACAGGGTTTCCACATTAAAAATCTATGTGTCAATGTGTTTATGATTCATTACTTTAGTGTATTGCATTACACATATCTAATCTGGATTGATCAATATACTCTAAGTATTTTACTATTTTTGGTAAATTGAAAGACTGCTATTCGGTAAACATAAAGAATAAGGTTTAACAAAGCACTCCGAGCAGTAGTTATTTAATAAGTATAGTTGAAGGCATTCATCTTATAGGACCGAAGATAACTAGAGGCTTAATATTGTGGTACTAAGTTTTTTTTTGGGTTGATTAATTGGAATTTTTTGAGGCCACTGATTTTGTTGAAGACAATTATTCAATTGTGTATTGTCATTGATGTTACACATGTATTTACACTTATGTAGTGATGTTACAAAAATGTCTACATTCAGAATGAGCACAGTTGGTGAATAGAATGAGTTATTTAGTGTTGACCGAGTTCAGTCGGGCATTGAAGAAAGTTCAGTGTTGACCGAGTCACTTGGGCATTTTAGTCTTGGTCAGGCATTCAGTGGCAGCCAACTAACAGTGATTTATATTCTATAATTAATTGGTTATATGAGGCCGACTGAATTGTGATTTATTATTTAGAAGTATATTCAAGCTGACTTGACAGGGCTTACCATATAAATGAAAGGTCAAGTTTGGATTGAATGTGTGGAAGGGAAAGTGAGTTACAAGGTGAGAAAGAAAAAGTGTGAAATTCTGTGATATGAAGAGTGAAGGCGAAATTAGATTGGATTCTAATTGAGTATAGATCACTCGGAGCTGCAATAGAACATCTGATAAAAAAGGATCCATTTATAATCAAACTTGAGATCTGAATCAACAAAGATAGTTGCTTACACATACAGGTCAATTCATTGTTACTTTCTAACAATTGTAGCAGTGATATAAAATCTCTTAGTAGAGTAGACTTAACAGTCTTTTTGTAAATCCTATCACAAGGTAGCATTTCTATGTGGAAGTGTTGAAAACCTCTAACAAGGCCACTCCTCATAGGGTGATTAAATCCTTTAACAAGGTCACACCTAACAGTGTGTTATTTTAACCTTTAACATGGTTGGCTCCTAATAGGGCTCACTTCAAAAGAGTGAAAAACAGTAACTAGTTACATTGGTGGTTTTTTCCCATATTGGGTTTCCATGTTAAATCTTGTTGTCTTATGTGTATATGTTATTTGTTTTATGCTTTATGTTTCTGCACTTAATCTCTAAAGTATAATTGCATTGGATATTATAAAGATTACTTTGGCACCCGAGTTACAGAAGAATATCTTAATTAACCAAGTAATAGTGTTAAAGTATTTAAGACATCTAAGGGACAAAGGATTTGTTTTGGAGTAACTGATTCACCCCTCCCCTCTCAATTACTTATCTCATTTACAATAATTGGTATCAGAGCTTAAAGTGATTTAAGAGAAGGTTTCAAGGCCTAAGCTAAAGATCAGAGATGCCTTACAGAAGGGAGATCCCTAAGCTAAACAAAGACAATTTCCTAGCATGGCAGGAGCTGATGAAGCTACATCTATTTACTATCGGAGATGTTGGTTTGCAATTTTTGGAGAGAAAATATGTGGAATCAACAGGGACTATGACTGTGGAACATATGATGGAGCGGAAGCATCACAACATAATGATGATTGACATAGCTTCTTCACTCAGCTACTCAGAATTTGATGAAGTCAAAGACTTCCCTACAACCTATGATATTTGGAATAAATTATAGGACATTCATGGAGGAGATGCAAATGTAAAGAGAGCCAAAGCATAAATTATAAGAGGACAATTTGACTAGATGAAAATGAAAGAAGGAGAAGAAATTACATGATATAGTGACAAAATCAAGAATATTGTGAGTGCCATCAGAGCTTCAAGTGGAATAATTGAAGATACAACAGTGGTCAGAAAGGTACTAAGAAATTTACTTCCTATGTATGCTATTAGAGTTTCATCCATTCAAGAGATGAGGTGCAATAAAGATATAACTTTGGATACATTAGTGGGAAGGCTTACAAATTTTGAGCTAGAAAACTTTGACAATTACTCTCCTAGCTCTAGCAATCTTCAGTCTGCATTCAAAGAAAAATTGAACCTTAGTAAGAAGGATAGATACTCAAAAGGGAAGCAGATTGAAAGTGACAGTGATGATGAATCTTATGATGAAGATCTTAAGATCATTGAAGCATTACTTGCAAGAAGAGCTGCAAAAGGAAAATATAGAGGAAAGATACCATTGATTTGTTTTTCATGCAATGAGGTTGGTCATATTGCTGCAAAGTGTCCGAACAAAGAAGACAAAGATGAGAAAAAGTTCAACAAATTCAAAGGCAAGAAAGATTTCAAGAACTAAAAAAGCTACAAGGATAAAGGTAATAAGTCTTGTTATATTGCTAAAGATTCTGACAGTGATGAAGAAGAATAAATGGTTTATATTGCTATTAAGGATGATTCAGATGAAGAAGATGAAAAGACAACACTTTTTTCACACCAATAAAAATGACACATGGATAATTGATAGTGGTTGTTCTCATCACATGACTGGTGATAAGACAAAGTTTGAACATCTTGAACACTATGATGGTGGGAGTGTTAGTTTTGGGAACGATGAACCTTGCCCTGTAAGAGGAAAAGGTTGCATTATTTTGACAGAAGGAATCAAATGTGATAATTGTTATTGGGTTAAAGGATTGAGGAGAAATATTTTTAGTGTAGCACAACTGAACAACATTGGATTCAAGGTAGAATTCATGAATGGTCAGGCCAAGCTCCTGGATGGTAAAGGGAACCTAGTCAGAACTGGCATACAAAAAAAAGGTAGTCTATTCTATCTTGATCTCACTGAAGGTTCATGCTTTATTGCACAAGTAGAAGAAAGTTGGTTATGGAATAAAAGGTTGTGTCATATAAATTTTGGTAATCTGATAAACATAAGCAAGAACAAGAGAGTCATAGGTATTCCTATTCTGAAGAAACCCGAGTTAGCAATATGCAAACAATGTCAAGTCAGAAAGATGAGCACGACTAGTTTCAAAAGAAAGAATTACAATACTGATGAAGTCTTTGAATTGGTACATACTGACCTATGTGGACCAATTGGAAAAACAAGCTATATTGGAGAGAAATATTTTATTCTATTTGTTGATGATCATTTCAGAATGATGACTGTCATGTTTCTCAGAGAGAAATCAGAAGATTTTCATAAATTCAAATGGTATCTTGCAAGAGTTGAAAAGGAAACGGGAAAGAAACTAAAATGCCTAAGATCTGACAGAGGAGGAGAATTCATTTCTAATGAGTTCAAGTAATGAGAGAGGAATCAAAAGATAGGTATCTGCCCTTGGTACACCACAACAAAATGGAATAGTAGAAAGAAGAAATAGATCCATCATGAATTGTGCCAAAACCCTAATGATTGAAAATAATATTGCTGCCAAATACTGGAAGGAAGCCATCAGCACTAAAGCGTTCACCCTGAACCAATTTCAACTGAAGAAAGGTAGTAACTGGACACAATTTGACTCATGTAAAAGCAAAGCATACAAATGTCTTAATCTTACTACTCATAAAGTCATAGAAAGTGTACATGTCAAGATTGATGAGTTTGTAGAAAAATGTGAAGAGAAGAGAAGTAAATATCTTGAAGACTACAAGAACTTTGTGTATCATGAACCTGATACTATACCTATGACTCAAGCAATGGTGATTGGACAATAGAACTGTCGACCACTGAATATACAAGCACAAACTGTGCAACCCGAGTTGCAAACTGTGCAACCCGAGACGCTGGTAGAAGAGACCGAGTCACAGACAGGGGGAATTGAGTCACAAGTAGAATTAACTGAGTCACAGATGTAGGAACCCGAGTCATAGATAGAGGGACCTGAGTCACAGACAGTGGAACCTGAGCATCAGAAAGAGGAATATGAAAGAATGTTTGTGAATGACAGACCTAGTGGATCAAGTCTAGAATCTAGACTGAAGGATCTAGTACTTTCAAAATATGTTAAAAGGCATCACGTACTTGAGAAGATAATTGGAGAAGAAAAAAACTTGGACTCTTGTGCCTAGGCCAAAGGACAAGAATGTGGTTGGAACCAAGTGGGTTTTTAGAAATAAGATGAATGAAAATGGTAAAGTTTCTAGAAACAAGGCCAGACTAGTTTGTAAAGGATATGCTTAGGAAGAGGGTACTGACTATGGAGAAACTTTTGCTCCTATTGCAAGACTTGAAGGAGTCAGAACTCTTCAGGTTTATGCTGCACATAAAGGATACAAAGTATATCAAATGGATATGAAATCTGCATTTCTGAATGGAATCCTAGAAGAAGAAGTCTACATTGAACAACCTGAAGGATTTGTTGATCCTAGCAGAAGGAATATGGTTTGCAAGATGCATAAATCACTGTATGGACTGAAGCAAGCACCCAAAGCCTGGTATGAAATAATGCATAGCTATCTAGTAAGTATTGGATTTTAGAGAACCAATGATAACAATAGCATGTACATCAAAGAAGGACCACATAACAAAATGTTGTTGGTAGAGATATTTGTTGATGACATATTATTCAATGGTTATGATGATCTATGCAAAGCATTCTTTGTAGCTATGAGTAAATAATTTGAGATGTCTATGTTTGGTGAGATCAAATTCTTTGTTGGATTACAAGTACATCAAATGAAGGATGGTATCTACATTACTCAATCAAAATATATCAAGGAGATACTTAAGAAATTTGGCATGGAAGATTTCAAACGTGTTGGAACACCCATGTGCATTGGACAAAAAATGTCTAAAGATGATGATTCAAAAGAGGTAGATTAGACCAACTACAGATCCATGATTGGAAAATTGCAATATGTTGTTCACACCAGACTTGATAGTGCATTGGTAGTTGGTATTGTTGCAATATTTTCAGCTAATCCCAAAGATAATCACCTAATGGAAATCAAAAGAATTTTGAGCTATCTGAAGGGTACTGAAGACTATGGTTTATGGTATAAGAAAGGTGGAAACTTTTATTTAAAGGCATTTACTGATGCTGATTGGGATAGAAGTGTCGATGATAGGAAAAGCACCAGTGGTGGAGCTTTCTTTCTTGGAAAGAGGTTAGTGTCTTGGACTAGAAAGAAATAGAATTGTATCTCTCAGTCTATAGCAAAGGTAGAATATGTTGTTGCAGCAGTGAACTGTTCAAACATCGTATGGATCAAGCAATTGTTGTCAGGAATGAAGGAAGAAGTAAAAGAATAAGTTATTATCTACTGTGACAACACCATTTCCATTAAAATTTCAAAGAATCTTGTGATGCACACCAAAACCAAGCATATAGCAATAAAGTATCATTTTTTGAGGGAATTGGTACATAATAAAGAAGTAAGGTTGGAATATGTGAATACCAAAGAACAAGTTGCAAACATATTCACCAAACCTTTACCTAAGGATGCATTCTTGTATCTTAGAGGAAAGCTAGGGGTGCTTCCCCTAACTGAAGCTCACTAAAATATAGTTTAGTGATGCATCAACCCAAGAGACAATGAAGATCTATCAGTTGATGCAAGTACATCAGAGCACATTGCAGATGAATTTGTACATTCAGGTACATTACAATTACAAAGTGAAATAGTACTGACTATTGATATTTGTGGAGATGGTGTCTTTGGCATATGTTGTCAAAGAGGGAGAATTTTCTATAATACATAAGAATAAGATAAAACAGGGAAAGTTTTTCTAGAATACAGTAAGAGAGAGATTTTGATTTCAAAGGGAGTTTTTGGATGAGAATAAGAATGAATATAAAGACATTAATATAATTTTTATGTTGCTCTACAATTCTTTGTATTATGACATGTTGTGTTGCCATCAATGCCAAAGATGGAGATTGTTGAAGACAATTATTCAATTGTGTATTGTCATTGATGTTACACATGTATTTACACTTATGTAGTGATGTTACACAAATGTATACATTCAGACCAAGCATAGTTGGTGAATAGAATGAGTTATTTAGTGTTGACCGAGTTCAGTTGGGCATTGAAGAAAGTTTAGTGTTGACCGAGTCACTCAGGCATTTCAGTCTTGGTCGGGCATTCAGTGGCAGCTGACTAACAATGATTTATATTCTATAATTAATTGGTTATATGAGGCCGACTGAATTGTGATTTATTATTTAGAAGTATATTCAAGCCAACTTGACAAGGCTTACCATATAAATGAAAGGTCAAGTTTGGATTGAATGTGTGGAAGGGAAAGTGAGTTACAAGGTGAGAAAGAAGAAGTGTGGAATTCTATGATATGAAGAGTGAAGGAAAAATTAGATAGGATTCTGATTGAGTACAGATCACTCAGAGCTACAATAGAACATCTGATCAGCAAGGATCTAGTAATAATCAAAATAGAGATCTGAATCAGCAAAGACAGTTGCTTACACATATAGGTCAATTGATTGTTACTTTCTAACAATTGTAGCAGTGATCTAAAACCTCTTAACAGAGTAGACTTAACAGTCTTTTTGTAAATCCTCTCACAAGGTAGCATTTCTATGTGGAAGTATTGAAGAATTCTAACAAGGCCACTCCTCACAGGGTGATTAAATCCTTTAACAAGGTCACACCTAACAATGTGTTATTGTAACCTTTAACAGGGTTGTCTCCTAACAGGGCTCACTTCAGAAGAGTGAAAAACAATAACTAGTTACATTGGTCATTTTTACCATATTGGATTTCCATGTTAAATCTTGGTGTCACCTGTGTATATGTTATTTGTTTTATGATTTATGTTTCTACACTTAATCTCTAAAGTATAATTGCATTGGATATTATAAAGATTTCTTTGACACCCGAGTTATAGAAGAATATCTTAATTAACCGAGTAACAGTGTTAAAGTATTTAAGACAAATAAGGGACAAAGGATTTGTTTTGGAGTAACTGATTCACCCCTCCCCTCTCAGTTACTTATCTTATTTCCAACAGATTCACCCCCCCTCTTAGTTATTACTAACAATTGGTATTGAAGAGCTTGTGTGCTTATAAAGGGAGTTTAACAGCTCAAGCAAAAGATCACAAGATGAACAGATGAGATGTGCCCAAGTTGAATAAAGAAAACTTTGCATCATGGAAAATAAGAATAAGACTCCACCTATCATGTATTGATAATGATGTTACTCAACACATTGATACTGAATATGTGTTGCCTACAAGACCTCACACTCTTGAGAAATTAAGAGAAAAACATCAGCATAATTGCATGATGATAAAACTTGCCTCATCACTCTTCGATGCTGAGTTTGAAGATGTCAAAACCTGCACCTCTACAAAGAAAATGTGGGATAAGTTGAAGCTGGTACATGGAGGAGATGCTAATGTACTAAGAGACAAGGCATAAAATCTAAGAGGGAGGTTTGATGACCTAAGGATGAAAGAAGGAGAGAATATCAGTCAGTATAGCTGTAGAATCAAAGAGGTAGTCAATGCTATCTGAGGAGTTGGAGGTTTATTTGAAGAGGAGACAATGGTAAGTAAAATATTAAGAACCTTACTTCCTGTATATGCTATTAGAGTTTCTTCTATTCAAGAAATGAGAGCAGTTGCAAACAATAAAGTTACTCTAGATAGTCTGATTGGTAGATTGATTCATTTGAGATGAATAACTTTGATAATAGTGTCTTACCATCTATAGAAGTTGCATTCAAATATTCTTTGAAAATAAGTAATTCAAGTCATAGACATGCTATTAGAAATGATAGTGAAAGTGATAATGAGGATCAAGAACTTCATGAGATTGAAGCACCAATGGCAAGAAGATTGCAGAAAGGCAAAGGTAGATACAAAGGTAAATTACCACTTGTATGTTTCAATTGTAAAGAGGTTGGACACTTTGCTGCAAGATGTCCAAATAGAAGAAAAGATGACAGTAGTAATGACAGATCATATGAGAAGAAGTTTGATAGAGGTGATAATAGAGATTAGCAAAACAACCGACAATCTGACAAAAGAGATACCCGAGACTATAGGGACAAAGGGAAGAAAGCTTGTTACCTAGCTGAGAACAAGACTGATGACATTGACACTGAATCAAAAGAAGACATTGAGATAACATTTATAGCCATGAAGGATGATTCAGATGAAGAAAATGAAAGGTATGTAGAAACTGCACTCATATCTAAGGTTAGTAAGAATGATATCTGGATCATAGATAGTGGCTGCACTCACCATATGACCGGTGATAAACAAAATTTTGAGACTTTTGAATACTATAATGGTAAATCGGTAAGAATGGGTAATGATACACCTTATCTAGTTTAAGGTAAAGGAAATATAATGTTGAATAACCTGATCAAATGTGAAAATTCTTACTAGGTAAAAGGACTGAATTATAATCTGTTAAGTGTTTTACAGCTGAATAATATAGGTCACCGAGTGGCATTTGAAAATAAGAAGGCAAAGATCTTCAATGAATCAGGAAGGTTGATCGGAACCAGTGAGCAGATAAAAGGTAACATTTTCTATCTTGATGACATTAACACCACTTGTTTAATGGCTAGAAAAGAAGACATATGGTTATGGCACAAAATATTGTGTCATGTAAATTTTGACAACATGATAAAGATAAGTAGTAAAAGGAATGTCAGAGGCTTACCAAGCATGACTAAGCTCGAGCATATCATGTGCAAGAATGTTCAAAAAGGTAAGATGACAAAGTCTAGTTTCAAGAGTAAAACCCATACATCTAATGCAATTCTAGAATTAGTCCATACTGATCTATGTGGACCCATGAGGACAAAGAGTTACTATGGAGATAGGTATTTTATTCTCTTTATTGATGATTATTCTAGAGTGATGACAGTTATATTCTTAAAAGATAAATCAGAAGCATTCAAGATGTTTAAATGGTATAAGGCTATGGTAGAAAAGCAAAGTGAAAAGAAATTGAAATTCTTAAGGTCAGATAGAGGAGGGGAATTTATTTTAGATGAATTCACTAACTATTGCAATGAGCATGGAATTAAAAGATAGGTTTCTGCACCAAGAACACCACAACAAAATGGAATTGTTGAAAGGAGAAACAGATCAATTGTTGACTGTGTAAGAACATTGATGATTGAGAAGAGCATCACTCAAAATTTCTAGAGGGAAGATGTCAGTATTGTTGTCTACACATTAAACATAGTACAATTGAAGAAGGACACAAAGAAGACACCCTATGAGCTTTGGTATGGTCACACACCCAATATAAGTTACTTCAGAATCTTTGGCAGTCAATGTTATATTTTGAAAGATGATAGAAATGGAAAAATTGACTCCAATAGTGAAGAAGGTATCTTTCTAGGGTATTCAACAAAAAGCAAGGCTTATGAATGTCTTAACAAGTCATCTAACAAAATCATTGAAAGTGAAAATGTGAAAATAGATGAATTTGCATAAAATAATGATAAGGAAAGCAGAAGAGAACCAGAGGACTACAACAGGTTTTTTTTATACAGAACTTGAAACTCTACTCAAGCAACAGTGTATTGCTTTCAAGAATTGGAACATTGCACCCGAGCATGAGGCTCTAATTACCAAAAATTAGGAAAATCCTCAAAATGATGTTTCGAGCGATGGAGCTCAGAATGAAAGTCAAGAAGATGATTAGAATGATGAACACAAAGTTGAACTGAAACTTGCCAAGTATGTTAGAAGATGTCATCCATAGAATCAAATCATAGGAGACAAGAAGGATGGAATGAGAACAAGAAGTAAGTCACTAAACACTAGATGTTTACTTTATGATTTTGAGCCTAAATATGTTAATACTGCACTTGAGAATGAAGAATGGGTCAGTACTATGAATGAAGAAATAGAAAAAATTGAGAAGAATAGTACATGGGCACTAGTACCAAGACTAGATGACAAGAATTTCATTGATACCAAATGGATATTCAGAAACAAGCTGAATGAGAATGGAGAGGTCACAAGAAACAAGGTTAGTATGCAAGGGGTATGCACAAGAAGAAGGTATTGATTATGGGGAAACCTTCGCACCCATTTCTAGACTAGAAGGAGTTATAATCTTACTTGCTTATGCTGCATTTAAAGGATTTAAGGTATACCAGATGGATGTCAAATCTGCATTCCTAAATGGAATACTGGAAGAAGAGGTATACATTGAACAACCAGAAGGGTTTGTTGATCCAGACAAGAGAAACATGGTAAGTGGACTACATAAAGCCTTGTATGGATTGAAACAAGAACCTAGAGCCTGGTATGAAAGACTTCACTCTTATCTTGTTAGCATTAAATTTGTAAGAACAAGTGAAAATAGCAATCTGTACTTAAAAGAAGATACAAATGGTAATATTCTGATTGCTGAAATTTCTGTTGATGATATCATTTTTGGGGGAAATGAAATGTCATGCAAATCCTTTGCTAATGAAATGAGCAAAGAGTTTGAAATGTCTATATTTGGGGAGATCAAATTATTTCTTGGTATGTATGTTTTTCAACAAGATGCAAGCATATATATCACTCAGTCTAAATACATCAAGGAAGTGTTGAAGATATTCAAGATGAAAGATTCCAAACTAATTGGAACACGTATGGATACCAGATGTAAGCTGACAAAAGAAGAAAAATTAAATGAGGTAAATCAGACCTTGTATAGATCAATGACTAGCAAACTAATGTATGTTGTTTATACCAGACTAGATATAGCACATGCAGTTGGAATAGTTGCAAGATTCTCTTCTAATCCCAAAGAATCACATATGACTGTTGCTAAGAAAATTCTAAGATATCTGAAGAACACCGAGGACTATGGCTTATAGTATAAAAGAGAAGGAAAATTTGAGCTACAAGTCTATACAAATGTTGATTGGGCTAGATACATTGATGACTGAAAGAGCACAACTGGAGGAGCATTCTTCATGGGTGACAGACTTGTCACATGGATCAGCAAGAAGCAAGGATGAATTTCTCAGTCTACTATAGAAGCAGAGTATGTGGATGCTGCTGCTAATTGCTCAAATATTGCATGGATCAAACAGTTGCTGGAAGCTATGAATATAAATATTCTTGAACCAGTAATTATCTAATGTGATAATACCAGTGCAATTAACATTTCTAAGAGTCTAGTCATGCATGCTAAGACTATGCATATTACTATCAAGTATCACTATCTAAGAGAACAAGTGAAAGAAAATGAGGTGATACTGAAATATGTTCAATCAAAGGAACAATTAGCTAATATATTCACCAAGCCATTACCGAAAGATACATTTGAGTACCTGAGACAGAGACTAGGGCTCCAACCCTTGTCTATCGATTAGTAAGCTGACTAGGAGGCTACATCAGCCTACACATAATCAGAAGATCATTCATGTTGATGCAAACACCAAGATGAACAGAAATAGATACATATGTACATAGCAAGATACAAGTGTGCACCGAACACAAGAGACATTGTATTACTAATGGATAGGGAAATTCGAGGAATATATTATATAAAGGGATAAAAGATGATATATAAGAAACTTGTTTGGCATTGTTGTCAAAGGGAGAGATTATCTCATTATCATATTATCTCTTTATCAGATTATCTCAAGGGAGAAATATTATTAATCAAAAGGAAGAGATAATCAATATTCAAAGGGAGAGAAATTGATTACATATGAAATATCCATCTAAGGGAGAGAAGTAAAAAAGGGAGAGAGTTCATACAATGGGAGAGATTGTTGTCAAAGGAAAAAGAGATTATCAAGAAGAGGAAAAGTCAAGGTAGAAGCATATATCAGAACAAAGACATTAGATGCTACATCTATCCAGTAAAGGGATTGAAGATTGAAGAAATCAATCTGCAAGAGACAAATCTAAGCTATTTTTGAGCTTACCGAAAGCCAGACATTTGTAATAGTTACAATAGGAAAGATTGATGAAACTGTTATATTTCATATTATATTAGTAATAGTATAGTATGATAATGTAGTGTGTTACCATCAATTCCAAAGAGATAGATTGATGACATGTAACTGATTGAATGTTTGAATATGTTAAGTTGATCATCGAAATGCAGAAAGATAATGCAAAAAGATAATGCAAGACATTAAATCACTTAATGGATTGTATTGTGATTGATGTCAACTTGATATAATCTAATTGGTTATAATCAAAGTGTTAAAGACTTCAAAGAATTAGAGAGATAAATATTATTCTTTCAGTAATGCATAAAAGACAAGCATTCACTAGGTGACTTCAAACACCGACGGCTAGTGGAACCCAACGGATAGAGATAACCAAAAGTTAAGTCACTGTGATGCTCGAGAAAGAAACCCGATGAGCATTACCAACGAGAAAAATCACAAGCATAACCGATGGCTAGAATTACAATGTTAACCGACGAACAAAACTTTGTAGTAAAGCCTGATGGACAGACAACCCCAACAGAGAAGCCCAAGGAGAACTGGAGTATTGACCAAAGCTATCAAAGAGTTAAAACACCGAAGTTAACTAGAGTTCAGAAATGACAAAATATCTAGCTGGCAGAGCTAAATATAGAATTAACTGGTAGTTATAATTATTTTAATCGACAAGATAAAGCTAGAGATAAGTAAAGGATTTAAAGCTATTTTGTCTAGTTGGCAAGAATATTTCTACGAGATGAAACAATATTTTTTCTTTAAATTAGATTGGCTAAGATTGCAGATCACACCAAGAACAAGAAAATCAAGAACCTATAAATGGTGATATCATAACTATAAAGAGACAACTTAATTCATTACAAATTAAGGGGAGTGAATGAAAAAGAGGATGTTGGAGAGAAACTGATGAAGAACAACTTCATACAGTCCTGATCAATCAAGTTGGAGAAAGAGCTAAAGATTTCTGTGGACACCGAGCAACAGAGCATAGCATCATCGAGTAGAACAAAAGTGGATGAAAATTATTAAAAGGATACATTGATCAGAAAGGTAAGATGAGCTTGCAATACATCTGAAAATCAGCAAGTATAATTTGTATATGTGAACAGATCATACTATTTCAGTTTAACCATTGATTCAGAAAGTCTCTTAACCGAGAAGGATTTAAAGATCCTTTCTATATTGAGATACATCCCAAGGAGTATTAAAAAGTTTGATCACGAAGATAACATGAGATGTCAGATACCATTTGACAAACCAAAAGAGTCTGGACAAGGAAGGTAGCATATAAATGCCTGATATCAAGTGACAAACAAATCTTTTAAATCCTCTAACAAGGTCACACCTAACAGTGTGTTTGTAACCTTTAACATGGTTGGCTCTTCACCAAGCTCACTTTAGAAGAGTGAAAATTTTGGATTACCGGTCCCAAGTGATTTTTCCCTTAACAGGGTTTCCACGTTAAAAATTCATGTGTCAACGTGTTTATGAGTCATTACTTTAGTGTTTTGCATTGCACATATCTAATATGGATTGATTGGTATACTCTAAGTAATTTAGTATTTTTTGGTAAATTGAAAGACTGCTATTCGGTAAACATAAAGAATAAGGTTTAACAAAGCAGTCCGAGCAGTAGTTATTTAATAAGCATAGTTGAAGACATTCATCTTATAGGACTAAAGATAACTAGAGGCTTAATATTGTGGTACTAAGTTTTTTTTTGGGGCGATTAATTGGAATATTTTTGAGGCCACTAATTCACCCCCCTCTCAGTTATTACTAACAACTCTCTTTTCCCCCTTTGACATCAATGAAAAAAGCATCTCTCTCTAATCTGGTCAATCATGCTCTTCTCTTCATGGCCATCAAACACAACTTACCATTGTCTGAGCCACTAACACAACACACTATCTGATCAAAAAATGCCAAAACTGAACTCCTAACATACCATGCTAACTACTCCCACTGAGTAGTAGCCTCCAAAACACCAATCCATTTTGAATGATATCTCCTTGAAGTATATTGGATTGATGCAGTCCTTTGCATCTTAGTTATGATGAGGAGGGGTGATTACCCCTAACTTTCCTTTGAGAGGGGAAAGAGTAGATTCTTTCTCTGTATTATTCTTACTCCTCTTCTTTCTCTTTGACTCATTTATATGCTTCTTTCCTTTATCCATTCTTTTATTATCTTTTTATTTTGTAGATTTCTACATTCCTTTTCCTTTGTGATCTTTTATATGCACTTTTTTTTCTTAATCTTGTCATTCTTTTGCACATTCTTGTCTATCCCTACTGGACTTCATTTGTTCACTTTCTTATTTCTACAATATTTGACAATATGTGTATATATTTTATATCTAAAATGTATAACAATCTTCTGTCCACTTTCTTCATCCCTTTTTGTAGCACATGGACATCTAACTTCTTTTCTTTTGACAAAAAAATATTCTTCTTTCACACACCACTTCTTACAGTATGCCTTTTATAGCTCAAGAGGTGATTTTTTCTTCTGCAATGTACAACCTTATGACCAAAACTACCACAAAAAAATATCGTACCTTAGAATTTACAAGGGTTTTAGGTAGTTTTTCCAAACTCTTCTTAGTTTTCTTCCTCAGACTTTTAGTTCTAGGCTTGTTTTGACTAGATTTGGAACTTTTTCCTTTCTCAAATCTAAGATCACTGTGGTTCACTAAATTTATATGAATTTAAAGAAATCAATCAAGTTTGGTTGTACTGATCATGAGCTTCTCTTTGTAGTCATTTGCAATTACAAGTTATTCTTCAATAGCTTTAGCCCAATGACCAGCCTTGCATGCTTCAACCACACTTTTTGGCTCAATCTCAGAGATAAATCATACCTGATCTTGACCAATCATTCTTGTTTGAACAACATTGTTCCTATCTCAAATAATTTGTTATTCAGAATGGTTCAATATCACATAACTTGGTATCTTCTTCCTTACCACTAGTATATGTGCTTCCTCTTCTCCACATGTGTAGGCTTCATCATCTGCACTTGCAGAACCACTTGGAGCTTGGGTCTGAAATTTTTGTTGCCTTGTCTAATTACTACTAGAACCATGATCGTCAGAATCATATCCATGAGATTTGGGTAGATTCTCAATGCACTCATTCACATTAACATTAGTTCTCTCTACTAGTTTCTTGAACCTCTTGTTGTAGCACCTATATGCTTTTCTCTTGGTAGAATAGCCAAGGAATATGCCTTCAGCAATCCTTGCATCAAACTTTCCTATGTCCTCATCTCTCTTGAGATAACATTTAATACCAAACATTCAAAAATACTTGAAAGTAGGCACATTACCATACTAGAGTTCATAAGGTGTCTTACCAGCGTTTCCTTTAATCTTCACTTGATTACAAGTATACACTACAGTGTTGATCGCTTCTCTCTAGAACATCTACACAATATCACCATGGTCCTAGTAGTGTCTATAATGGACATTTTCTTCCTCTCTACCACACAGTTTTTTTATGGAGTTCATAGAGAATAAAATTGTCTTCTTATCCTATTTTTCTCACGAAAAGTATTGAACTCACCTAATGTGAATTCACCTCCTCTATCTGATCTCAAGTACTTGAGCTTTAGTCCAATCTCATTTTCTACCATGGACTTAAAGATCTTAAACTTATGAAAAGATTTAGATTTTTATTTCAAGATAGCTACCCATACCATTCTAGAGTATTCATTAATGAGTAACATGAAGTACCTATTACCTTGAGAACTTCTAGTCTTAGCAGGACTACACAAATCAGTGTGAACAAGATCTAACAATTCATTGGAGTTTTCATATTTGGAATGGAAAGTAACTCTTGTTTTCTTACCCAATTGGCATTCCTTGCAAATAGTTTTAACATGCTTCTTCACTCTAGGAATATCTCTAACAATAAAATTAGAACTTTTAGCCATAGTGTTATCAAAGTTCACATGACATAACCTCTTATGTCATAACCAACTTTCATCTAATTGAGAAATCAAATAAATTTTCAGACTAGTACATTCAAATGGAATATATTACCTCTTGTCTTTGAACCTATTTCTATCATTGTTTTGGAGTTATTCAAGATCTTGCATGCATCATTCTTTAGGTGCAAGTTATAACCTTTGTTCATCAACTGTCCAACACTTACAAGATTATGCTTAAAACCTTCAACATACAACACATCATCTGCATTGTTCTTACCATCTAGAGAAATAGAAGCTCTACCTTTGATCATACCACCAATTTTGTCTCCCCATATTACCAACCCACCACCATACTTCTCAAAGCTCACAAATTTACTCTTTTCACCAATCATATGGTGAGATCAACCATTGTCAATTACCCATTCATCCTTTTTGACAACTTGAGTAGCTAGGGCTTTCTCTTCAAAAACACAGTTAGTAGAACTAGAAGGCATATAATCTTCATAATTAGGATCATCTTCTTTAATATAAATGAAAGACCTAGTAGGATTATAATCATCAAATTTGGTACCTTCTTCCTTGTAATCAATGAATGAACTAGAGGGCTTAAGATCTACAGGCTCAATATCATCATCTTTAACAAAAATGAATGTGAACTCATCATCATTCTTGTTAGATTCATCATCTATAACTCCTTCATCATCACTGAGAGAAAAGTAACATCTTTTTGCAATAGTAGGTATGTTCTTCCATTTAGTAGCTCTCTCTAGACATCTAGAAGAAAAGTGTCGTGTCTTATTGTATGAAAAATATTTGAGAGGCAACTTTCCTTGGTACTTACCAATAAGAGCGTTAGGTAATCTTCTTGCAATCAGTGCTCCCAACTCTTCAAGCTCTCTATCTTCTTCTTACATTTCCTTCACCCCCTCTCATATCTTAACATTGATCCTTCTTGAGGATCCTTCATTCTAATATGATCCTTGCATGTCCTTCCTAGATACACTGGCTTTGAATGTATTCTCAACCTTAGGGAGTGCATCACTGAATGTTCTTAACTCAAAGGTAATAGGCTTACCAACCAATTTGTCTCTTGTCACATTTTTTACTATCCTAAGATGCAACTTTTTGACTGTAGGCAGGAAGGAGAGATCTCAATACTTTTGCAGTAATCTTATCTTCTTCCAAGGTATCTCCAACACATCTTAGAGTAGTCATAATATCATTTAACTTAAGCATGTAAGAGGAAATCCTCTCATCTTCACTCATTTTTAAGGCTTCATATTGACCTTTCAAAATCTACAACTTGGCAACCTTAACTTCTTTGTCTCCTTCACGCAAGACTTGCAACTTCTCTCATATCTCATTAGCTGTCTCCAATTCCATAATATTCATGATTTCAACATTACTCAATGCACTCAAAAAGGTACCGTTTTCCCTAATATTTCTTTGGAATCTATGATCTCTTTTGGAGTAGTAGGTTTGCAAGAGGAATTTAAGATTTCTTAGTAACCTTCAAACAATATTCATCAATGCATCTCAGATACACTATCATGCGGGTCTTCCACAAGGTGTAGTTAGTTCCATAAAACCTATGACTATCCTTCTTATATGTTTCCATCTTCATATCTCCCTCAAGTTATTGGGCTTCCTTCAAGGGACCAGGCTCTAACACCAATTGTAGGAAATAAAGCAGCAAGCAACTGAGAGGAGGAGGTGAATCAGTTCCTTCTAAAATAATAGATCTTACCCTCTAACCTTTAAATACTTATGCATACAACCCTTATGTCTAATTTATGATAAGTAAATAAAGTATGAACAAATAAAAAATAATCCAAAGCACATAACACATTTTTTTATAATGGAAACCCAAATGGGAAAAACCACAAGTGGGCTTGAACCCACAATAAGATTAATACCTTGTTAGAAGTACAAGATTGTTACAAATGGGGAATGCACATACATTTAGGCACACTTAATAGAGATCACTTCTCAAAATTCCTTGGGCTACAACCCTAAAGAATATTGAAATCCTTACAAGACCACTACATTGATCAATCTAACAGCAATCAAAATTTTATGAGCTGTATAGTAGTATCTATCTCATGCCAAGGTCAGTCATATTGAAGTACAATCTAAACTCTATTAAAGTTCTATTTTCCACCTTAGGATGAGAAACTTAACCTTCTATAGATCTTCACAACTTCTTCTCCAAGAAATTCCAGGCATCTATGATCTTTCACAACCTTCCACACACACAAATGTTTCCCTAATTCATCAACCTTTTATCAAGAACAAATTGACAAAAACCTAACTATCAATTTTCATCTCATTGTGCCAAAATAAATGACCCTAATCAAAGGATACTAGCTAAAAATATCTTAGATCCATCATAACCATCTCAATATCATAACTATTCCACTAAATATTTTACCGATCACCCATAAAATGTTCTATTGATCAATTCGGCCAAGAACATAAGAAAATATCACCAACCAAAAAATCCTCCAAAATTAATCAACACAATCTATATGAATTTCCAACTGAGAAGACACATAATCCAAGAACGTCCTTAGGAATCATGAATAAATCTCAAAAAATCAAATCCACCGCAACCATTTGATTTTCCAACATTGTTCTTGACACACCTCAAGAACACTGTCACCTTCAACTATAACAACAAAAGAATGCCCTAAGGACCTATGGATCACAAACCCTTTGAATTGTGGACACATCAAAATTTCCCAAAATATCTCCTACATGCACAACCAAGAAAATCAACCCGAGTGTGCACATGAGACTGATCTATACTACCCTGTCAACACTTTCAGATAGAAAAATAACTAGTCACAACTCTTGGCCTCATAACTCATCCAAATCATCAAGTAAACCCCTAAAACTTGACATAGACCAAGTAGGAAACCTTTACAACACCCAATGAGATGTGTGACTCCCCATCTATAATAACCAATCATCACCAAACCTATGAACATATTATACCATTGGCCAAACTACACAACAGACATGTTGACAATAATGCTAACAAATCTAGCTTGCCAACATGACATCCCTCATCCTCCTTTTTGAATCCTTTCTACAAAATCTTCCTTGGTGGAATTCAATTTCCTCTATATTTCGTAGCAAGAAATAATTTATTGTCTAGCAATATTATAGCCTTCTATGAGGCAAAAGGGTATCACAATGGTTCTTGTAATCTCCTACGTGTTAGTGTCAAACCTTCTAGGTAAGCTAAGGGTGGTAGGTGATAATAGTAGGATGCTTGGGATAATTTGATCTCTTTTTGATAGAGCTAATAATACTAATTAAAGAGAGGTAGAATACATTAGAGTTCTTATGACCATTTCTGTGGATGTGGGTAATGAACTATAACTAATCGAATGTTTGAAAATGATAAGTTGATGATGACCGAGATGCAAAAGTAAATGCAAGACATCAAATCAGTTAATGTATTGTATTGTCATTGATGTCAACTTGATATAATCTGATTGGTCATATAGATATTTTCATAGACTTCAAGAGTTGAAGAGATAAAGTGTATGTTATCGGTAAAACATAAAAAGCCACTATACACTGAGTGACAGTAAACATTGACGAACAAGTGCACACTAACGGACAGAGAACACCGAGCAGTTCACAGTGTATATCGAGCATCGTAGTAACCGAGCTAACTAAAGTTATTATCAAGGAAAAGTAGAGTCAATGACTGAGCTAACTGAAGTTGTTATGAAGGACAACTAGATTCAATGACTAAGCTAACTGAAGTTGATCACTGATCAGAACTGAAGATAGAGAATGACAAAAACACTTAGCTGGCAGGAGCTATATTTAGAGTTAACTAATTGATTGCTTTATTCTCATCGATCAGTTGAACTAAAACAAAAAGGAGATTTAAAGCACAAATAATAGGGAGAGATTTATCAAATAAATCTGAAGGAGATCTTTACAGATTAAAGAAAGCATAGCAAGCTTTATGGATCAAGAAAGTGATCTACGATGAAAACAAGGAAGATTGAATGGTGAAATCATGTCTATATAAAGAGACAAGGAATTCATTGTGAAAGAGAGGAATGCTAAATATAATTTTGGTGAAGATAGAAGTCTTCATCCAGATATGATCATACACGCTGAGGAACAGAGCCAAAGAAATTCTACAGACACCAAGCAATAGAAGCAAGAGCATTCACTGAGAAGAAAGAAGAAAGAAGGGGAGAAAAGGAATTGAAGAGAACATTGATTAGAGAGGTATTATGGACTAACAATAGATCTGAAAATCTACAAGTTAAATTTGTATTATTGAACAGATTATTTACTGTTTCAGTTTAACCATTGATTCAGAAAATCTCTTAACCGAGTGGGATTTAACCATCCTTATTGTACTGAGATAATCAAGCATCAAAAGGTTTTCTTGTTGATAGCATAGTGAATGCTAGGTCAAAATACAAAATGTTAGTTTTGAATCCTCTAACAAGGTCGCACTTAATTGTGTGTTTGTAACCTTTAACAGGGTTGGCTCTTCACCGAGCTCACTTCAGAAGAACAAAAAATTTGGGTTACCAATCCGAAGTGGTTTTTCCCTTAACAAGGTTTCCATGTTAAAATCCATGTGTCAAATGTGTATTTCTTCATTGCATTTATTATTTTCTTTACACATTACTAAGACTGGATTGGTTGGTAAACACTAAGTATAATTGCTGCTACTCGGTAAAGGCTAGAAAAAGATAAACAATATATCTTACCGAGCAATATTTATTTGATAGAAAAACATAAGGCATACATTTTGAAGGACTGAAAGATAAATAGAGGATATTATATTTGTGATATAAGTTTTGGTTGGAATTATGAGAATATTTTTTTAGGCCACTGATTCACCCCCCCTCTTAGTTATTCTAACAGTGGGGGTTGTTATAAAGGTAGATTCCAACTGGACATTTAGAATTGAAAGAGGAAATGGTTGTAGAGGCATATCAGTCATTCACATGAAGGGTTGCAATGGTTCTAAGGAAGTTTGTATTGTGACTAGTAGGGAATTTGTAGGAGTAGGGCCAGGCTTGGATGCAAGCAAAAAATTTGAACCAAAAAATAAGGAATACGGGGAAAGAAAATTACTTTTTGTCACAGAGTTGTAGAGGCTTAGATAGAAACTCCCTCTTCCTCCTCGTTATTGTGGATATTATTCACATATAGTATCCTTGTTCTTTCAACTTTCTTCTCTAGTGGCTGCAATGTTGTCTTTTTTGCTCTGGGATCTCTATGTTGTCTCTTCTGTAGGATCTTTGTATGTAACTCTTGTACACTAGCTATGGTCAAAACCATTAATTTGGGTCCTTTATGGACCATAGGATTCTTCTATAATTAAATGGAATTTTCCTTTCTCTATGTACTTTACTATTTAAGGACAACCCCAAATTCATAAGAAAATTCACCATTGGAACCTTTTGTGAAAGCTTCAAATGGGTGAGCATTGTTCGAATGGTTGTTTAACATTGCATCATTGTCTAATCTTCCAGAATCAATTATGGTGTCACAAATATCTTGCCAATAAATCCAAAAAGTAATAATTTTCTCCACTGGCCAATTGTCTTCCATGAGGAGGTTCATGAAATCCTATGGGACTTTTCTATTTGAGCTTTCAACTACCAAATTTGGGTAGAAAGTGAACTAGGCAGGAGGGCCTTGATCAGGTAGCATGGAAAAATCTATCACTATGTTAGCACTCAATTGAGTTAGATTATGATGTTTCTCCCAATATGGTCTCAAATCATGTGAAAGTAAAATTATAAAAGTGATCACCAATAATTCATCAACATAATAGCATCATACATAAAAAATAAAGCACACAACAAGTAAGCTAACTTTGTAATAAGAATAGCCTCATCTCTCTTATTTGGAATATAAATTTTTCCATAGGTCCATGTACTAGTAAAGATAGATACCTTATTATTTTTGGACCCACAAAAAGTATCCTATGCTAACAACTATCAAAATATCTCTAGGACATATTTTGGTCCAACATACAAATGGGTAACCAAACAAGTTCGTCTAAAAATCTATGCACCCAAACAAAACAAAATATTCACCCATAGAACTAGTCACAACTAATGGGAAGGGGCTACATGAATTCTATCTAGTGGCATGAGAACCTCAATCTTTATTCCCAAATTATATTTTACAACAAAGGGGTCAAAAAGAGATCCAAAAACTAATAATAGTTATGAGTGGATGAAAACAAATGAGTCTGCATAATTGAAGGATTTCTCTTATTTCCCTTACCTATTATGTGCAGGTCCATCTATCTTTGGAAGAAAATGGTATTTTGATACAAAATAATATGAACTAGGAAATAAGAGTGGAAGCATTTACTTGTGTCACCATACCCCTTGAGTTATCATACAATCCCTTGGAAATTTTCTTCATGAATTTATACTGGTAGGCATTGTTGTCCCATTTCAAGTTGAGAGAAAACCACATGAGATAATGATGGACGTCAAAGTTGGCATATTTTCCATAAATAAAATATAGAATCCAGAGAAGAAATCCTACAAATATTTCTTTAATAATTTGATACAAATAACAAACATAGGTTTAGACATGTCCTCTTTATCTTGACCTAGCTTAGAATTGTAGAATCTGAGCACCTCTTTCCTACTAGACTAGAGATTTTTGAAATATTTGTAGCTAAATTTTAGGATGTCAGGGTTATAGGGTATACATAGCATTTCATGCACCATGGAAGCATTAACTTCAAACCTTATCCCACTTCTGATGATATTTTTTTATTGTGGCATCAAAATACTTAACACATACATGAAATAGTTCATGGAAAGGGTGTACCTAGGGTACCAAAAAATGAGGTAGACCAAAAAAAAAATGTTGATGTCCCAAAGTACATGGTGTCTACCCCTTTCCATGGTTTTTTTCTCATTACAAAGGTCATTCCAAAATTTTATTTTGATTATCTTGCAATTTTGGGTTGAAAATTTTGTCAGCCCAATCTTGCACCATAATAGCTTCTCTATGAGGAGTCTTCTTTAAAGTTTTGGTGTGCTCATAGATATGTTTTCCTTGACTAGGAGCACATTAAATGGATGAGCCCCAAAAAAATCCATGTAGATAGCTTCTAGAGCTTTGGCTATGGGGTGAGAACTTGCCCTCTACGATCATGATTCTTATAGGAATTGCTATCTAAAAATGTAGTGGTTCTTCCCTAACTAGCTCATAAAATATTCTCTTCTACACCTCTCAATTTCTCAAAATATTTAAATGGAAAGTAGCTAGTGATCTCTATAAATAAGAAATTTTGGACATGCATTCATGTGAAATAACCACTCCTTAGTTTCTATAGGGTGCCACCATCGAGGGAAAAAGTACATACAATAATTTTTTGCCATAGGTCTTGGGAAGGGAGTAGCTTGAAGGATGGTATTGATTGAGAAATATGATCCTTGAGTATTAAATGGTAGTTAAATGGAAACAACATGAGTCTTTTCAAATATTATGGAGATTTGAGAGGTAGTGAGACCTAGACAAATGAAATTACAAAAACTAACGGGCCCCAAAAGAGCTATGAAAGAAACATGCAAGAAAGCACAACTACACTACTTTATATACAATATTTTACATGTGTTTAATCATTAAAAGAAGTGTTTTGAATGAGACCCATTAAGGATAATCTCAAGGGAATTCAAAATATTCAATAGATGTGTAGATTCCTAACTTTGCGATAAAGGTAGTATTATGTTGATCCACTTCATTTAACTATACTTGATTGTATCCAAAAAAACCATCAAGAAAGGAATACATTTATAAGTTTCCAACTATTTGGAGGATTTTATCTATGGAAGGTAGCAGGTAGGGATATTTCAACGACACTATGTTCAGGTCCCGAAAATTGATGCATAATCGAATGTCATAATTATTCTTGCACATGGGAACTAGGTTTGAAACTTAGGTGATATGTTTGATTTGGCAGAGTATGTGTGATTCAATCAACTTTTTCAAATCCTAAGTTGTTAGAAACTCCACTTTTGGATTGATAGGCCTCTACATTTGGCAAATGTGCTTTATCCCTTCTTTGAGCTCAAGTTGTATATTGTATAATGTCCTAATTATATCCATCAAGGTCATCAAAGTTGCATGTTATCACTTGATCATAATTGTGACATAGGTATATTAAATTTTTCTTGTCTTCTAGTGACACATCATTTCCCACCTTTACATTCCCTCCTAGGCCAAGGTCAAGTTGGCATAGTCTCCTTCATCTTCTACAAAAATTCTCTTTTCATTCCCTAATTCATCAAAATTTAATAATCTCTCCAATGAAATTAGTCCTTTAGGGATCTTGTTACTTTTGAGTTATAGGGTCTAACCTTCATATGCTTCTACAATTTTTGGTTGTAGTTGCTTTGCAAACTCACTATCTTGTTGGATGAAAATGGTGATTTGGGCATTGTTCTCAAAGACTTTCTTATTCTACTCATTGTCTAGCATAGATGGTCCTACTGCTAGTTGTATCACATGGTTGTTTATTATAAGGTCTATTACATGGTCATATTGAGAGTTGATGGTATCCAAGTGGTTTTCATCAATATTCTATTTCCTCAGCACAACTTAAATATTAAAAGATTCAAAGCTTTCCATGATGTCCCATACCTTGTGCCTATAGGATTGCATTCAATTTTTTTTTTCCATGGACTGGTTATGAATTTGATTTACTGCTAGTTTGAAATATCCAAAGGGTTTAATCTTCTAGACACTCATCTTCTCAGTGATACTTATACCCTGAACTAGTCCTTCATAATCAACCTCATTTTTAGTGTAGGAGAGATGAAATTGAAAAATACACATTACCTACTCTCCTTCTAAGGATGTAATTTATATTCAAGCACCTTAGTTAGCTTTACTTTTTTCTATGTCAAAGTGTAAGGACCATAGCTTTGACTTCTCTTTTAATTGCTCCTAACTTATGGTATTTTTTCTAACTTGGGGAAAGACCGAGTCTTCTTTGAAAATGACATAAAACTGAGGCTGGTAGCATGAAAATTACCAAATGGGTCTAAAAAATAAAAATTATTGAAAATTTCCTCTTCTTGTCTAATTTTACCTATCACCTTTTCATCTTCCAATAGCTCATCCGTGGACATCTCCGCTTGGGTAATAGAGGTGTAGGTTGGCTCTATTAGAATAACTGAGAGGGGGGGTGAATCAGTGGCCTTAAAATTATTCTAAAAGATCCAACCAAAAAATTATATCTCAAATATAATACCCTATATTTATCTTACAGTCCCCAATCATCAAGATGTATGCCATAAATAATTCTAACAAACATAAACTTCTCTGTAAGATATACTGTTTATCTTTTCTAGAATTTACCGAGTAGTAGCAAATAAACTTAGAGTTAACCGACCAATCCAGTTTCAATAATGTGTAAAGAAAAATATCAATGCAATGAAACATATAGACATTTGACACATAGATTTTTAACATGGAAATCCTACTAAGGGAAAAACCACCTGGGACCGGTAACCCAAAATATTTTCACTCTTCTGAAGTGAGTTTGTGTTGATATTTTGGTGACTGATCATGTAGTAGATGTTGATATTGTGGCCCCATGTCTAGTAGCTACCGGAGGTAAAGAAGACCGACATTGTAAAACCCTAAAATGGTCAATTTTAGAGGTTTCCCTAAAACGCATGTTATAAGCGTTTGAGATGTATAATGCATTGGAGTGTGGTGTATGTTTTTGCTGGATAATAAGAAAGGTTGAATGGCTGTGTAGGTGGACATAGCCCAGGTTTTGGGTGAACCACGTTAAATCTGTGTGTTATCTGCATTTAGTTTCTTTCTTCTATTATTTTTGCATATAACTATTTATTCTTATATTGTTCCAGTTCTATCAAACCCTAACAATTGGTATCAGAGCGAGGTTTGCTGCTGTAGATTGACAGGACTTTCAGATTTGAGTGGGAGCAATGGAGGATTCAAAATTCAAGATTGAAAAATTCAATGGCCAAAATTTTCAGTTGTGGAAAATGCAGATGGAAGATTATTTGTATCAA
>MU217398.1:43000-86955 GCA_018584345.1 Thuja plicata | reverse complement strand
CTGGTTCCAGTCTCCAAGTGGGAGATTAATTGGTGTGGAGCCTGATCAGTCTCCAAGTGGGAGATTGTTGATATTTTGGTGACTGATCATGTAGTAGATGTTGATATTGTGGCCCCATGTCTGGTAGCTACCGGAGGTAAAGAAGACCGACATTGTAAAACCCTAAAATGGTCAATTTTAGAGGTTGCCCTAAAACGCATGTTATAAGCGTTTGAGATGTATAATGCATTGGAGTGTGGTGTATGTTTTTGCTGGATAATAAGAAAGGTTGGATGGCTGTGTAGGTGGACATAGCCCAGGTTTTCCCTAACAGTTCAGTGAAGAGCCAAGCCTGTTAAAGGTTACAATACACACTATTAAGTGTGACCTTGTTAGAGGATTTAAAACTAACACTTTGTCTTTTGACCTAGCACTCACTATGTTTTCAACAAGAAAACCTTTTGATACTCTTGAGTATCTCAATATAATAAGGCCTGTTAAATCCCACTCGGTTAAGAGATTTTCTAAATCAATGGTTAAATTGATATAGTAAACGATCTGTTCAAAATACAACTTTAACTTGCAGATATTCAGATCTATTGTTAGTCCAGTAATACCTCTCTGATCAATATTCTCTTCAGTTCCTTTACTCTCTTCCTTTGTTCTTCTCGATGAATTCTCTGTCCTTTGTTGCTCAGTGTCTGCAGAAATCCTTGGCTTTGTTCTTTAGGCTATATGATCAAATCTGCATGAAGAATTCTATCTTCACCAGAATTATACTCAACATTCCTCTCCTGCTAATGAATTCCTTGTCTCTTTATATAGACATGATTATCCGCTCAATCTCCTTGTTTTTGTTGTAGATCACTTCTTGATCCGTAAAACTCACCATGCTTGCTTTATCCCATAAAGCACTCCTTTAGTTTTATTCCGCAAATCTCTCCATGATAATTGTGAATAAAAGGTGCTTTAAATCTCTTTCCTTTCTTTAGTTTAACTGATCATTTAAAATAAAGCAATCAATTAGTCAATCCCTAAATATAGCCATGCTAACTAAGTAGTTTTGTCATTCTTTAACTTCAATTTTGTTTGGTCATCATCTTTAGTTATGCTCGGTAACAACTTCAGTTTACTATAGTGCTTGATATACATTATGAACTTCTTGATGAAACTTGCTTGGTTACTACTGTACTTAGTTTACACCGTGAACTGCTCGGTGTTCACTGTCACTCGGTATATATAGACCTTTTAAGTTTTACCGACCACATAAAATTTTTATTTTCATATCTTCAAGTTTATGACCAATATGTGTATGAACAATTTAAGACATATCAAGTTGACATAAATGACAATACAATACATTAACTGATTTAATGTCTTGCATTCACTTTTGCATCTCGGTGATCATCAGCTTATCATCTGAGCATTCAATTAGTTATAGTTCATCAATATGTCCCTTTGGCATTGATGGCAACATACTCTGAAATATTCAGTGTAAAAGATGCCATAACATACCAAACTTATTGTTATATAACCAATTCAAATATCTGAGTCTTGGTAAGCTCTTCTAGCTTAGATTAGATTTGATTTTGTTGTGTGCTCTCCCTTTCTTCATTCCCTTCAATGGATAGGTGTAGCAATTCTATCTTCTAATTATGTCTCTCCCTTTGATGTAGAATATTTTCTCCCTTTTTCTGGATAGATATGCAATGTTAACTTTCTCCAGTTCTCTCCCTTTGATGGATGGTTATTTCATTGAATATCTCTCTCCCTTGAATCTTTAACCCTGATAGATATTGCATTGAATATCTCTCTCCCTTTCACAACAATGCCAAAAATATATAGCTCTATAGTAGCCAACAATATCTTTGATGTGTGTGGTTCAGATAAGTACCTTTAGTGTACTGATATGTCATTTCAATCCATGTCTCGGCTTGCATCAACATTATTAATCTTCTAATAATGTGTAGGCTAATGCAACCTCCAAGTCAGCTTAGTGACCAGTAGACAAGGGACAAACCCCTAGTCAAATCCTCAGGTACTCAAATGTATCTTTTGGAAATGGTTTTTTGAATATGTCTGCTAGTTGTTCTTTGGATTGTACATATTCCAGTATCACCTATTTCTCTTGTACTTTTTCCCTCAAGTAATGATACTTAATAACTATGTGCTTTGTCTTAGCATGAATCACAGGGCTCTTTGAAATGTTTAAAGCACTAGTATTATAACAATAGATATTAAATGGGTCAAGAATTTCCTCATTTATAGCTTTCAACAATTGCTTGATCCATGCAATGTTAGAGCAATTTGTAGCATCATCTACATATTTTGCTTCTGCAGTTGATTGAGATCTGCATCCTTGCTTTTTACTTATCCATGTGGCAAGTCTGTCACCCATAAATAATGCTCCTCTTGTTGTGCTCTTTCTATCATCTATGTTTCTAGCCTAATCAGCATCAATATAAACTTGTAGCTCAAATTTTCCTTCTTTATTGTACCACAAATCATAGTCTTCAGTATTCTTCAGATACCTCAAAATTCTTTTAACAACAGTCATGTGTGACTCCTTAGGATTGGCAAAGAATCTTGAAACTATATTAACTCATGTGCTATATCAGGTCTAGTGTGTACAACATACATTAGTTTACCAATCATAGATCTATATAAGGTCTGATTTACCTCAGTTGTATTGTCTTCCTTTGTCAATTTGCATCTGGTTGCCATAGGTGTTCCGACTAGTTTTGAGTCCTCCATCTTGAATATCTTCAAAAATTCTTTGATGTATTTTGATTGTGTGATCTAGATGCATTTGTCCTGTTGTAGAATCTGTAGGCCAAGAAAAAATTTGATCTCTCCAAACATTGAAATTTCAAATTCTTTGCTCATTTCATCAGTAAATGACTTACATAGCATATCATTACCTCAAAATATGATATCATCAACAAATATCTAAGCAATCAAAGTATTATTATCAGTATCTCCTTTCAAGTATAGATTATTATTTTGACTTTTTCTAACAAATCCAATACTAATGAGATAAGAGTGAAGTCTTTCATACCATGCTCTCGGTGCTTGTTTCAATCCATACAATGCTTTATGTAGTTTACAAACCATGTTCCTCTTGTTAGGATCAACAAATCCTTCAGGTTTTTCAATGTATACCTCCTCTTCTAGTATTCCATTCAGAAATGCAGATTTAACATCCATTTGGTATAATTTGAATACTTTAAAAGAAGCATAAGTAAGTAGAATTATTACTCCTTCTAGTCTAGCAACAGGTGCAAAGGTTTCTCCATAATCAATACCTTCTTCTTGTGCATACCCTTTGCATACCAGTCTTGCTTTGTTCCTTTTGACTTCTCCATTCTCATTAAGTTTGTTTTTGAAAATCCATTTGGTGCCAATGACATTTTTGTCACTCAGTCTAGGTAATAATGTCCACATTTTATTCTTCTTAATCTATTCAATCTCTTCATTCGTTGCACTAACCCATTCTTGATTCTAAAGTGTGCCATTAATAGATTTAGGCTCAAAATCACAAATCAAACATCTAGTGTTAAGAGACTTACTTCTTGTTCTCATTCCTGCTCTTTTGTCTCCAACAATCTGGTCTTGTGGATGGTGTCTTCTGACATATTTAGCAAGCACAAGTTCAGATCTTTGTTCTTCATTTTGATCTTCAATTTGATCTTCATTATCACTTGGTTCAACATTGTGAGCATTTTCCTGATTCTTGGTGTGTGCAGCATGTTACTCGGTTGCATTGTTCCGTCACTCGGGGAAGGTGTCAAGCTCTTCAATGTAGAAAAATTTGTTGTAATCTTCAGGTTCCTTTCTACTTTCCTCATCATTTTTCTCAGAAAATTCATCCACTTAAACATTTGCACTTTCAATGATTTTGTTAGATTTGTTCAGACATTTATAAGCTTTTCTTTTAGTAGAATATCCTAGAAATATTCCTTCATCACTTTTAGAGTCAAGTTTCCCATTTCTATCATCTTTCAGTATATAACATTGACTTCTGAAAATTCTAAAGTAACTCACATTTGGTGTGTATCCATACCATAGCTTATAAGGTGTCTTATTTATGTCTTTCTTCAATTGAACTTGGTTCAGTGTATAGACAACAGTACTTACAACTTATCTCCAGAATGTTTGTTTGATGCCTTTTTCAATCATGAGTATTCTGGAAGAGTCAACAATTGATCTGTTCCTCCTTTCAATAATCCCATTTTGCTGTGGTTTTCTCAATACAGAAACTTGTCTTGTAATTCCATTCTCATTACAAAAGTTATTGAATTCATCGGAAATAAATTCTCCTCCTCTATCTGATCTTAAACATTTCAGTTCTTTTCCATTTTTTTTTTCAACTTTAGCTTTATACCATTTGAACATCTTAAATGCTTTAGATTTATCTTTTACGAACATGACAGTCATCATCCTAGAATAGTCATCAACAAATAGAATAAAGTATTTATCACCATAATATCTCTTTGTTCTCATTGGTCCACATAAGTCAATATGGACTAACTCTAGAATAGCATTAGATGTGTAGTTTTTTCTCTTGAAATTAGACTTTGTCATTTTTCTTATTTGACAATTCTTGAACATAACATGGTCGGGCTTTGGAATACTCGATAAGCCTCTCACTTTTCTTTTCTTACTTATCTTAACCATGTTGTCAAAATTCACATGACATAACCTTTTATACCACAACCAAATGTCTTCATTTATAGCCAATAAACAAGTGGTCTCAATATCATCAAGATAGAATAGATTAACCTTTATTTGTTCACTAGTACCGATCAACTTTCCTTTTTCATTATAGATCATTGCCTTTTTGTTCTTGTAAGATATAAAAATGGGGAGGAGATGTGGAAAATGTGTATGATATAAGTGTATACAAAGGTTTTGGGGGAAGATAAGATTCTCCTCCTAGCCCCAAATTTCACTAAGGAAAGATCCACTTTGATCAACCATAAGAAAATGGTTAATGCACAAATGCATCAATCGATCAGAAATAAGAAGAAAGAAGAAAGACTTACATTCCTGGATTGTGTATGAAGAGTGTGAAATAGATTTGAATTGATTAAAATCTTAATTTAAATGAATTGGAGACAAGTACTAACCTCAAAGTATAGTAGATCTAAAAATTGTTGTTTTCTGGTGTTTGTATTGAGTTTTGAAAAATTCTGCAACCAGATCTGGAACAGAAATATAGAGACGGAGAAAACTAAGAAATATGTTCCTTTTCTGAGTCAGGTTGACCTTGACCCAAATGTGGGGGTGCAATTTCACCCCTTTATGTCAACCTCGACCTGCACTACTCCGATGAAATAATCTGTTCGTCAATCATGAAAGTTGGCTGAAAAGGGTATCTGAATCTGCTCTGTAATTCATTGTCCTATACTTGTACCTACAAGAAAAATGGTTTAGTTTTTTTGGGGGGAGGGTTTTATCTTGGTCAAACCCTAGTTTTGGAATTAACCTTAAAATATAATTGAAATTGCAGAGATAAACAAAGTAAATAAACAAATTCACCTTGCTTGTATAGAAACCCTTTTGGAGGATTCGAATCCTTGGATCCACAAGTATGTATGCTCCAAATGGATGTAGAATGTAGAATTTAGGATGTAGGATGTCTCAAATCAATTTATTTTATATTTTCAACACCAATCTTGAATGGATCTTGGAATAGGAAGAGGCTTGCATGGATGTGGATGGAAAAAACTTCAACAAGAGGGTTCCATAGAGCTTGAATCCTTCAATAGATACCAATGGATCTCCTTGATGAATTGAATGCTTGAATGTGCTTGAATTCTTGAGATTATATGCTCACTTCAATATATTATGTGTCTTGGTGCTCAAATTCTTTTTTTCTCTCCAAATCTTGTCTCTTCAAGTCTTAGTTTGTGATTTCCGGTCTTCGAGAAAATGAGAGGAGAAGAGCTTCTTTATATACAAATCTAGGGCACAATCTTATAGAGAGGCCTACATAGGATAATTAAATTCCAGTTAGACATATACCCCTATAATTGGACCTATATTAAATATAATTTTAAGATTCATTACTTAGGAGACCGAAACAACTGACCCGGAAGCGAGAATTATATCTTTCCAAAGCCCGACATCCAGAAACCTTGGAAACTTGAAATTTGAACCCTGGGTCAGGGTCAAGGTTGACTCTGACCTAGGTTAGGGTTGAGGTCAACCTTAACCAAGAAGGTTGACCTCAACACTGAGGTCAAGAACCTCAAATTTTGTAGAGCAGGATGCCATAAATAGGCTAGAGAGAAGTGGGAAATAGGGCAGAATAGGGGAAAAGCTAGATCCAAGTCAAAGAACCATTGAAGGCATTTGAAATAACCAAAAACCACTTACTTAGAGGGCTAAACCAGTCCAAAATGAAATTTCTTCCATTTTTTGACAATACATTTAGCCCCACTTTAGCAAGAGTATGGACTCGATGTAAACTCTTGGTAAAGGAGATCATAAAGAAAAGATAATCTTATTGAAATCAAAGGGACAAAGAAATCCTCAAGCCCCCAGGGACTCAAGTATTTGTCAACCCCAATATTACAATAAGAGAGACACCACCATTCAAAGAGAAAGAGAGAGAGAGAGGGTGTGATTACCTTGCCCAATGAGAACCTATGTCCCATTGTGAATCAAACAAGGAAAAAGTGCAACTGAAAATATGGAGTTGAACCGCCTAGTGAATGTGGCTACTCACTAGTCAACCCATCAAGTATTTACCCTTAGGAATATTCTATTCCAGAAGAGCAAAGCCAAAACATAGAGAGATCCAATCTTAAGGACACCTTCCATCCTTAAGGGATCAAAACATTGTAAATTGAAACTGGAGGGATCAAGAGATCCTCTAAGGTAAAAATCAATACTTTAAGAATTAGTCTCTAATCCATAAAGGGAGAAAATTTTTAAGTTTTGAAAATATTTTGAAGGTGCGTGTGTGCAAAAAGTGAGTAGAGCATATGCCCCCACGTTAAAGTCATTGCTAACACTTTAACAGGAGCAATGGATTTAACAGAAACATAAATAACTCCACTGATTATGTTTCCACTATGAGATGCCCCTAAGAAAAGACAAATCAAGGGAAATACCACATAAACATACAGAGAAAATAGAAGGGATCTACCTACCATGGGGTTAGTATGATCATATATATATATATATATATATATATATATATATGATATAATTACAAATGAATTTACATCATTCCCAAAAGAAAGTAGAACTACAATCACAATGGAGGAAAGAAAACACAAGAGTTACAAAGAAGAGTCTTTTCAAACCACAACATGGAGACAAAAAAGAATCAGTGGTACCATTTCACAAATCCAAGCGGACTACACCGTTAGAATAGGAAAAACCCTATTCTCCCAAGAACACTTGCATGCAAACCTGTCACATGGAAGAAGCAAAGTACAAAAGACAGGAGAAGAACTATGGAGGCCAAAAAGCCAGAGGAGACATCATATGCACAAGAAAACAATATATTAACAATATGTTTCCAGATATTACAATGAGATGTCCAAACTCCTTCTGAAAAACAAAGAGGTGAATCCTTATAAAAGGAATCACAAAACCCTAAAAGGCAAAACCTAAGGTTAGCTTAAGCAACTAGAGTGAATAGGTGAGTTAGTAATTAGATCATAATGATTTAATTAATAACTGAAGAGACTATTACTCTAACACCCCCCATTAAGATAATCTTAGGGAGAAGCAAAAACCTAGGAGACTACTGCAGAAAGCAGGAAAGGAGGGTCCCGGAAACAAGGCCTGATCAGGTACCCAATACAAGAAATAAACTAGATAAAAGAAACTAAGCCTCCAATCTGGGAAAAGTCCCAAAGAAAGGAACAAGAAAGAGAAAGAAGCATCTCTAAAGCATGAAGCTGTAAACATTGTCAGAAGTAACTGCTGGAACCCCCACTGAGAAACTGCATGACCAGGTAGAGAAGACAAAGTCTGAAGAGCTGATCAATCAAACCTGGGAAGCAATAGAACCAACCAGAGAACCCCCCCATAATGCTGAACAGGGAGAGGGGTGACAGGAACACTGAAATGCAATTCTAGAAACATCTGCAAGAAGAAGAATCAGAAACACCAATATTACAACAGAAGTAGAAGCACGGGATAAAGGGTGGTGTCACAGACACATAGCATGGGCTAATGTCATGGAAGGTACGCTCACTTGAAAAAGGTGGATGAGCACAAAAGGTAAAACATCATAACCCCCCATGGCACTTTATAACTGAGTGCGAGTACAAAAAACACACAAGGTGCTTGAAATCTCAAATATGCAAAAGTAGGCACTTTATCTTAGTGCGTTTATAGAAAAGAAAATGCTACAAAAGAGAAGCATTGCTCAGAAGTCAGAAAGAAGAGTGAGCCAGAAGATCAGAAGAAGAGATCCCAGGACCTGTAGAACCCAAGTAATCTGCCAGAGTCTAAAAGAGAAAAACTTAAAGGAGAGAGAACCTAGAGAAAAATTTAGAAAAAAGACCCCTGCAACTAAAAAACTCACTGAACCAGCTTTCCGACGATATCTGGTTTGCCAAAAATGGAGTCTGGATGAGCCAGATATGGCTCCCGGATGGTAGAAAATAGACATCAAACTTTGAAAGAAAAAAATACTATCAAAATGGCAGAACCTAAAACCCCAACCTCCATCATCAGAAATTTCTCAGAAAGAGCTTTCCAACGATATATGGAAGTCAGAAAAATTCCCCCGTATGCTCAAGATAGAGTGAAAATAGTGCGGGAGGGTAAAAAAGGCCACAAAATCCAGGTTTTAAACCCCTGGGGCTAAAAAAACTCTAACCCCTGGGCGCATGGCGCATGCAGGGGGTTGGGGTGGAGCCCCCGGTCACCCATGTGACCGCTGCTAGAGGGAAAAGGGGTCCGCGGAGCTAAAGTTCGCTGGGCGGGCGGAGCAGCGGGGACCGGGCGGCGGAGGTGGTCGGGCGGAGCAGCAATGGCAGCCGGGCGATGCGGCGATGGCGGTAGGTCCCGATGGCGCGCGGGCCAGGGGCGGCACATGGGTAGTGCGACAGTGGCACCAGGGTGGTGCGGTGGTGGCGCACTCTGGCAGTGCCAAAAATCATTAAAAATTTGATTTTTTTTTGGAATTTTTCTTGGTTTTCGTGCCTGTATGACACTGAAAACCAAATTTTTTTTTGCCTCGGAGCCAAGTTTTCCAAAATGGATAATTTTTATATAGATTCTGGGGTTTTTGGGCACTCTAAGCACAACAATAATGTCCGTTTGAGCCCAAAATGACCAGAAACAAAGGTCCCCCTAAATCGACATAAAAAACTTCTGAAAAGCTAGAAAACCTCTAGCTTCTGATACACTTTGAAAAAGCACAAAAAATGAGTAGAAATATGGCTCTCATACCATGTTAGAATAGGAAAAACCTTATTCTCCCAAGAACACCTGCATGCAAACCTGTCACATGGAATAAGCAAAGTACAGAAGACAGGAGAAGAACTATGGAGGCTAAAAAGCCAGAGGAGACATCATATGCACAAGAAAACAATATATTAACAATATGTTTCTAGATATTACAATGAGATGTCCAAACTCCTTCTAAAAAACAAAGAGGTGAATCCTTATAAAAGGAATCACGAAACCCTAAAAGGGAAAACCTAAGGTTAGCTTAAGCAACTAGAGTGAATAGGTGAGTTAGTAATTAGATCATAATGATTTAATTAATAACCCAAGACACTATTACTCTAACATACACAAGGAAAAAATTTACAAACAATAGCATAGGTACAACATTACATGAAAAAAATATATAGAAGAATAGAGATACATATAGAGGAATTGTACAACAAGTTTGATTCCTTTATCATCTTGCACCAACAAAATAACAAGGGTCATATAAAAGAATCTAACAAACATTTAGCAAACACATTACGGGAGAAGCACAATACAATAGGCAAACATATAAAAGGCTACCATGAAGGACAAGACAATCAAGTGCATCACCTACTCTCCCCATCTCGGTCTATATCCTTTAGGGAAGGTGGAAAACTTGCAAGAGGGACTATATCCAACACAGTAAGAATAATAGCCAGTTCCAAACAAGGATCCCCTTGAGAATCACGATGTTTGATACTATGTGTAATTATCAGTTGTGTGGAAAGCATATGAGGTAAATTAGTATCAAGATCAATAGTCTCGTATTCATCATTAGCATCAATAGGATCATCAAGAGTATCTTCTTCATTAAGATTAATGAAAATAGAATATAAGATGGAAATAGAATCATCATAATCATTTATCTTAACATCATTATTAACATTAACTTCTTCCAACATAATAGACATAAGCTGGTCAAATTAAGGTAAATAACTTCAAATAATATAGGCACGAGCCCTAGCTTGATCTTGATGCTTCTTACGATGTTTATTGGAAGATTTGTTATGTTTTGTCTTGTTTGAGATATGTTGAGAACTAGGAGGAACAACAACCGGTTCCTTCACAGGTTCTATAGGAGGATTAATAGGATTCTAAAAATCAAAACTAGGAGTTTGATTAACAAAACTAGAAGTAATGGATAAAGGAGGTATGGAAGGCATAGGTAAAAGACCATGATTAAGATCCATCTGAGGCATGCTCAACTCAAGAATCTTGTGATGTTTATAGGCTTGATATGAGCAAAAAAGGTTATCAGGTCAAGAAGAACATGAATTAGGTAATGAAGGCCAAAATAATTCAAGGGTAGCACAATCCCTTGATGACATTAATTTTTCCATTAGTACACTTAGTGAAAAACATTGACAGAGATCACTGGCAGACTACAAGCATTACTGGCGAACAACGAACATACCCGATAGAACACAAAGGTCACAAGAAAAATGCTAAGTATGGAATTGACAAGCATCACCGGTGACATAATTTTGAGAACAAAACCAATGGAATAGAAAAGGCATACTTGATGACCAGTTTAAGAAAGGAACACTGACGACCAAGAAAACCAACCGTCAGAACTGACAATCAGTTAAAGAACCCACAAAAAGTGGATCTGAGTTTTACATGACGAATAAAGCAATGTAATTCTATTTATAGAGTTTTAATTTGTTTTAAATCATAACTTGAGGGTTAAGCAAGCTTTATGTAAATGTTTTAAAGCATCCTAAAGGATCTAAAACATATCTAACTAAAGATCAAGGTCAAGTTGTAAACCTTGGATCTAGAGTTAACTTGCAAAGCGTGAATCAAGAATTGAGCCAATAACTAGTATAAATAGATGTTCAACTCAATTGTGAGTTATGAATTCATTATTGTTGATAGCCACAAAGAGCATCTAAGGAGCAGAAGGAAGAATTCATGCAAAGTTCAGAAATAGATCACATTAGTTATCAAGAACACACAGAGGCTACCGACGAGAAGATGAAGGTATTATTCAATCATGGAAGGATGATTACTTATATGTATAAAGCTTAATAAGGATCTGTTATCAGTAATTAAAGATTACATACATCATCAGATCAAAGACTTAGGTAGTTGCATTCTAACAAGTGCATTACATCTAAAATCCTTTTGTAGAAGGTGGACTTAACAGTTCTTTACAAATCTCTTAACAGAGTGCACACTTAATAGTGTTGCTAAAGCTTCAAACGAAGTAGATCTTAATAGGTCTCCACTGTAATACTCCTAACAGGGTAGGTCATAAGAAGTGACAAATTTTAAGCCTTAACCGGCCCCTTCTTATCTGCAGATAGTGAAGTCTTGTGGGTAACAATCCCCACCACAGTTTTTACTTCCTAACAGGAGTTTTCTGCGATATCATATCTTGTGTTATGTGTTATCTATTTTCATGAATGTTTCTGTTATGATTACATACTAAAAATAACTTATGATATGATTGCATATGCATAAAGAAAGATGAATAGATGGATAAGATAATTTACAAACTGATGATTAAGGGTTAATGGGCTAACCAAGAAATTTTTTATAGGTATTGATTCACCCCTCCCCTCTCAGTACATCATTCCAATATAATTCCAACATGCCTAGACCTATAAGGTTGTGATAAACTATGATTAATCATTTTCACTTCTTCATCATGAATGAAATTAATACACTTATGGATAGGAGAAGCAACGACATGCATGGTAGTCAACCAAGGAAAGCCAAGCTTAACTTGAAACTGATCAGAATTAGGGAAAACAATGAAGGTAGTGTCCACAACTTTACCACAAAGTTCAACAGGCAAGTTAATAGAACCAAATGATGGATAGAGAAAACCATTACAAGTTTGAAACCACACATCAGATGTATCATAATAATCACATTGTAAGTTCTTCATAAAAAGGTTTTCTTCAGTAATGACATTGACTAAGGAAGTACGATCAACAAGAAAAGCATGCGTAGGTATCTTAGAAATCCTAGCATAAATGTAGAGGGGACCATCAAGAGCTTTAATGGTCTCAGAATCATCAAAGGTGATCGAGAGTTCCCTAGGTCTTTTATCCTTAGGTTGTTTTGAAGGTTTAGATTGAGGTTTTGATTTAGGCTTAGGTTGAGGTGGAACTTGAAGTTGAGGTTGAGGCAGAGGAACTTGAACAGGAGGTTGAGATTAAGGTTGGGGTGGAGAGATAGGTTGAGAAAAAAAACACACTCCACATGGTTAACAATATGATTGAGATCATCCATATTTGAATCATAAACAATATCCACAGAAGATGGCTGAATAATGGTATTAGTATCATGTTTAGGCAAAGGATTCGTATAGATTTGGAGGTTCTGATTAGGAGGAGAAATAGATTTGTTCCCACTACCATCAAAATTATCAATAGATAAATAATTAGAATCAATTAAGTCTTGAACCTTATATTTTACATAATAACACTTCTCAATATCATGACCATTCTGACGATGGTATTAACAAAAGGATTTGGGATCAAAGGATTTTGATGTCATTGTAGTAGGAAGAAGAGGTCGAATAGGAGGCAAAGTAATCATATTAGCAGTAAAAAATTTACTCATAATATAATGTAAAGATTCAGAAAGAGGAGTAAACATACAATTTAAACGAAAAGCAGTGGATGCAAAACTGGCATTGTTGGATGCAACAACAACTTGATCAACAACTGCATTTTATTGTTTATTAATCTTGACATATTTGTTAGGTTTCTGAAACTTGTTGGAATTAGGGGCAGCATCATTCTTATCAACTAGAATAGGATCCATTGGAGTGTTTCTCTAAAATTGACTTACTTGTAATTAATAATGAAGTGCTACACAAAGTTGTTGAAAAGAGGTAAATTTAGTAAGCAAAATCTTATCTCTAATATCCTTTTGCAAATTTGAAATAACCATTGCTGAATATCAATATCAGGATCATGATAAGAAATTTGAGCATACAAATGCTTAAAGCTACCAATAAATTCAGTCAATTTTTCTTTAGTATTATGTTTACAATGCATCAAATCAGTTAAGGACACTTACAAACCAATGTTATTTTGGAACTGTTGAATAAAGGTATTAGCAAGTTTTGGAAAAGAATCAATGGAATAAGGAGGCAAGGAACAATACCATTGCAAGACCTTATCACGAAAGTTTTTAGAAAACAACTTGATTAAAATCCTATGGTCATGAGCATAGTCACTACAAAGGATTTGAAATGTTTTAACATGTGTGACTGGATCTCCCTTACCATTGTAATTCTCAAGATGAGGCATATTGGCTTGCTGAGAGACATGAGCATGGATAATGTCTAGGGATAAAGGGCTACCCATGTCACATGTAGGAATACTAAACATGGATTGAGTTAAGGACGCAAGTTGTTTTTGTAAAGAGGACACAGTTTGAGCTAGACTAATGATTGTGGAATCATTAGAAGAAATAGGAGGCATATAAACATTAGGAACACTAGGAAAAGTGTAGGAAGTGGCAGGAATAAAAGAAACAATCAGTGGAACACTTGGGACCACAGTTGGAAGAGGATTAGAATAGGTAAAAGGAAAACTATGGTAAGAAGGTTGTGAGGTAGGTAAAAACACCGATGGAACACTCACAGGAAGAGATGGAAGTGGAATATTTGAAGCTAGAGGATTGGAAAATGTAAGAGATGTAGTTACTAAAGGAGGAGTATAAGTAGGATTGCTAGGTAAAAGAATGGAAGAAGGTTCCACACTAGTGACAGGAGGAGTGAATCCTAGATATTGAGCTTCTTGAGCTAAAGGTTTAACATTTAAATGCACAAGATGAGTAATACCATGCAAGAGATTAACACCTTGATCACTATCAAGAAATACTTTCTTAAGAGCCTCTATAGCTTGAATATAATCTTGATTATGGTTTTCTTGAATAAGCCAATTTCCCATTTTATCAAGTTTAGTTGATAGTTTTTGGACTTGTTCAGGAGGAACTCTTAAAGAATCATCCTCATCATGAGATGAGTGAGAAAAGTTATGATCCATAGAAGGATGGGAATCATGAGTGATCAAATTGTCATTCGAGATCCTATTAAAAGGAGAGGAAGACTCGGGATCAAAAGAACCCATAAGTTGGCGACTTCTTCTAAATGGGGTATTATAGGTAGGACTAGAGGTAGTTAAGCTCATACACCAATGCAATGTAAATTAAATAAACTAATAAATTTAAATGAAAGAACATAAAAGAAGGATAATCTAATATGTATGCAAGATCTAACATGAAATGTAAATCTAACACCAAAAAGAAAGAGTTGTCTATCGCGGGTTCACCAAAATATAAGGTATAAAAATGTAAGATATAAAAAATGGGGAGGAGATGTGTAAAATTTGTATGATATAAGTGTATGTAAAGGTTTTGGGGGAAGATAAGATTCTCCTCCTAGCCATAAATTTCACTAAGGAAAGATCCACTTTGATCAACCATAATAAAATGGTTAATGCATCAATCAATCGGAAATAAGAAGAAAGAAGAAAGACTTACATTCCCAAATTATTGATGAAGAGTGTGAAATAGATTTGAATTGATTAAAACCTTAATTTAAAATAATTTAAGATAAGTACTAACCTCAAAGTATAGCAGATCTAAAAATTGCCATTTTCTGGTGTTTGTATTGAGTTTCAGGAAATTCTGCAACCAAATCTGGAACAGAAACACAGAGACAGAGTAAACAAAGAAATATTTTCCTTTTTTGAGTCAGGTTGACCTTGACCCAAATGTGGGGGCACATTTGCACCCCATTATGTCAACCTCAACTTGTACTGCTCTGACAAAAAATCTGTTCACAGATTCTGAAAGTTGGTCGAAAAGGGTATCCGATTCTTCTTTGTAATTCGCTGTCATGTACCTGTACTTGTAAGAAAAATGGTTTTTTTTGTTGGGGGGGAGGGGTTTGCCTTGGTCAAACCCCAGTTTTGGAATTAAACTTAAAATATAATTGAAATTGCAGAGATAAACAAAGTAAATAAACAAATTCACCTTGCTTGTAAAGAAACCCTTGTGGAGGATTCAAATTCTTGGATCCACAAGTATGTATGCTCCAAATGAATGTAGAATATATGATGTAGGATTTAGGATGTCTCAAATAAATTTATTTTATATCTTCAACACCAATCTTGAATGGATCTTGGAATAGTAAGAGGCTTGCATGGATGTGGATGGAGAAAACTTCAACAAGAGGGCTCCATACAGCTTGAATCCTTCAATGGCTACCAATGGATCTCCTTGATGAATTGAATGATTTAATTTTCTTGAATAATTGAGGTTAGATGATTACTTCAATAGATTATGTGTCTTAGTTGTTCAAAGTTTTTTTTCTCTCCAAATCTTGTCTCTTCAAGTTTTAGTTTGTGATTTATGGTCTTAGAGAAAATGAGAGGAGAAGAGCTTCCTTATATACAAATCTAGGGAACAATCTTCTAGAGAGGCCTACATAGGAGAATTAAATTACAATTAGACCTATACCCCTAGAAGTGGACCTATATTAAATATAATTTCAAGAGCATTACTTTGGAGACCGAAACAGCCGAAACGGAAGCGGGAATTAAATCTTTCTAAAGCCCGACATCCGAAAACCTTGGAAACTTGAAATTTGGACCTTGGGTCAGGGTCAAGGTCAAATATGGCCTAGTTCAGGGTTGAGGTTGACCTTGAAATAAGTCAGGGTCAAGGTCAACCTTAACCTAGGTCAAGGTTGAGGTTGACCTTGACCCTGAGGTCAAGAACCTCAAATTTACAGAGCAGGATGCCAAAAATAGGCCAGAGAGAAGTGGGAAATAGAGTAGAAAAGGGGAAAAGCTAGATCCAAGTCAAAGACCCATTCAATGCATTTCACATGACCCAAAACCACTTACTTGGAGGGCTAAACTAGTCCAAAATGGAAGTGCTTCCATTTTCCGACGATACAATTTTCAAATGCAACTCGGTGTCCTTTGTTGTTCAGTTTTGAAACACTCAATAAATTATAGTTAATTCCTTTCAACCAATATGAATTTTCACATATGATCAAATTATTCAACATGATGGTACCTTTTCCTTCAACTGGGCAAGATGAGTCATTATCCATCCTAACTGATCCATCATTATAATATTCAAAAGTTTCAAACTTTTCTTTATCTCCAGTCATGTGATGAGTACAACCACTATCAATAATCCAGACATCATTTTTTCTAACTTTAGATATGAGCATTGTTTCAACATACCTTTCTTCTTTGTCTAAATCATCCTTCATGGCAACAAATAATACCTCAATATCTTCATCAGAATCAATGTCAAAATTTTCAACTTTATTCTCAGCCAGGTAACAAGCCTTCTTGCCTTTGTCCTTGTAATCTTGGTTATCTCTTATGTTAGAGTGTTGGTTTCTTGTTTAGTCTCGGTCATCACTTGTGTCATACTTATTTTCATAATATATGTCATGGTTTCTTTCATCCTTTCTCTTTTTAGGGCATCTAGTATAAAAATGTCCAATTTATTTGCAATTAAACTAGACCAATGGTAATTTACCTTTATATCTTCCTTTACCTCTATGTAATATCCTATCTATTAGTGCTTCAAGTTCATTAAGTTCTTGTTCATCACTATCACTTTCACTATCATTTCTCATAGTGTGTGTTACTAGATTTACTTATTTTTAGAGAAGACTTGAATGCTAACTCAATAGTAGGTAAGACATTGTTATCATAGTTGTTCATCTCAAATGAAATAAGTCTACCAATAAAAATATCAAGAATAACATTGTTACTAGCTACTTATCTCATTTCTTGAATTGTAGATACTCTAATAGAATAAACAAGCAGTAAGGTTCTCAGAATTTTACTTACAACTATTTCTTCCTCAAGTACTCCTCCTACTCCACAGATTGCATTAACAACTTCTTTGACTCTGTCACTGTACTGAGTGATGTTATCTCCTTTCATTCTCAGGTCATCAAAATTTCATCTTAGGCTTTCAGCTTTAGCTCTCAACATATTTGCATATCCTCCATGTACTAGCTTGATTTTGTCCCACATTTGCTTTGTAGAGGTGCATGATTTCACATCTTCAAATTCAACATCATTTAGTGAAGAAGCAAGTTCTATCATCATAGAATTGTGTTCATGTTTCTCTCTCAATTGATCAACAGTCAGAGGTCCAGTAGGTGCAATATATTCAGTATCCAAGTGTTATGTAACATCATTTCCAATACTAGATATATGAAGTCTTATCCTTCTTTTCCATGATGCAAAGTTGTCTTTGTTCAACTTAGGCACATCCCTTTTACTCATCTTGTGATCTTTAGCTTAAGTCCCTTTAAACTTTTCTTCCAAGCACCAAAGCTCTAATACCAATTGTTAGAATAACTGAGTGGGTGGGGGGGGGGGGTGAATCAGTGGCCTTAAAATAATTCCAAAAGATCTGACCAAAAACTTATATCTCAAATATAATACCCTCTAGTTATCTTATATTCCCCAATCATCAAGATGTATGCCATAAATAATTATAACAAATATAAATTGCTAAGTAAGATATACTATTTATCTTTTCTAGACTTTACCGAGTAGCAACAAATAAACTTAGAGTTAACTGACCAATCCAGTTTCAATAATATGTAAAGAAAAATATCAATGCAATGAAACATATACACATTTGACACATAGATTTTTAATGTGGAAACCCTGCTAAGGGAAAAACCACCAAGGACCGGTAACCCAAAATATTTTCACTCTTCTAAAGTGAGCTCGGTGAAGAGCCAACCCTGTTAAAAGTTACAATACACACTGTTAAGTGCAACCTTGTTAGAGGATTTAAAACTAATAGTTTGTCTTTTGACCTAGCACTCACTATGTTGTAAACAAGAAACCTTTTGAAACTCTTGAGTATCTCAATACAATAAGGACTGTTAAATCCCACTTGATTAAGAGATTTTCTAAATCAATGGTTAAACTGATATAGTAAATGATTTGTTCAAAATAAAAATTTAACCTACAAATATTCACATCTAATGTTAGTCCAATAATACCTCTCTGATCAATATTATCTTCAGTTCCTTTGCTCTCTTCCTTTGTTCTGCTCAGCGAATGCCTTGTCCTCTGTTTCTTGGTGTGTGCAGAAATCCTTGGCTCTATTCTTCAGCTTGCATGATCAGATCTGCATGAAGAATTCTATCTTCACTAGAATTATACTCAGAATTCCTCTCCTGCTAATGAATTCCTTTTCTCTTTATATAGACACTATTAGCCACTCAATCTCCTTTTTTTTGTCGTAGATCACTTCTTGATCTGTAAAAATTTCCAATTTTCTTTATCCCGTAAAGCTCTACTTTAGTTTTATTCCAAAAATATCTCTATGATAACTGTGAATAAAATGTGCTTTAAATATCTTTCCTCTCTTTAGTTTAACTGATCATTGAAAATAAAGCAATCAATCAGTCAATCCCTAAATATAGCTTTGCCAGCTAAGTAGTTTTTTCATTCTTTAACTTCAGTTCTGTTCGGTCACCAACTTCAATTATGCTTGGAAACAAATTTAGTTTACCATGGTGCTTGGTATACACTGTGAAATGCTCGGTGACACTTTCTTGATAACACTTTCTCTGTAACTACTATGCTCGATTTACACTATGAACTGCTTGGTGTTCACTGTCACTCGGTGTATACAGATCTTTTGAGTTTTACTGACCACATAAACTTTTTATTTTTAGATCTTCAAGTTTATGACCAATATGTGTATGAAAAATTTAAGCCATATCAAGTTGACATCAATTAAAATACATTACATTAAGTGATTTAATGTCTTGCATTCACTTTTGCATCTTGGTGATCATCAACTTATCATCTTTAAGCATTCAATCAGTTATAGTTCATCATGCTCATAATTCATGGTATCCTTGTCTATAACATGTATAGTGTGCATGGGTTCTAACAACACTTTTCCTTTGGAACCATTATTTCTTCATAGGATCAAGTGTGACCAATATAGAGAAAGGTATCCTCCTATTTTGGTGAGGTCTCTTGACAAACATAACCTTAAGATTGTGGGAATATCAACTACTATAACTTCTTGGGAGACCAAAACATTTGGATAGAAAAAAAAGGTGAGGGTAACTCCTTAATGAGTCATATGAATTGAACCTTTCTACCATCAAGTTGCATGATGCTTCTTTATATAGGCTTGTATTGTAAATTCAAAGTGTTTTCTATTTTCTTAGGCATGACTGTTGTACAAGACCCAAAGTCTATCATGGAATTATGTAGTGGCTTTCCCCTATAATTAAAGTCAATAAAAGGGGCATTATCTTACCTCTCCCTCCTAATAATCCTTTCTCTTGATTGTTAACAAAATTGATGGACTCAATATTTATTGTGGCAACAACTATCTCCTTTTTTGCTTCCTACTCATTTTCTTTGGATAACTCTTCTTAAGCAGATTTCTCTCTTCCTTCTAGGGCTTCTTGGATAAAAGACATTATGTTTAATAATAGCTAAAATATCTCACAAGGAGATATTAGGTAGCACTCTTTTTAACTATTTGAACACAGTAAGTGACCTAAGTGGGAGAGTCTTAGGCTCCTTAGGCTTGGAAACGACTACTTCCTTAGGCTTGGGAGCCTCAAAATATTTTGACATTTTGGTCGATTGTATGATTGTAGGAATGAGTAATATCTAGTAAGAGGTAGTTTTATCTTAGATCACCTTTTTTTATAAAGTCTGGACAACTTGTTCCTCGTTGCATCTCTGCTTGGAATGGGTATTATAATTAGACTTTAGTTGTGGCACCTTTGATGTTGAGGAAAAATTGGTGAACACAACATATTCATCTGTCATCCATGAGAAGAGAGTATGGTCTGGTGCAATATATGACTCATTTTGGAGGGACATTCCTTGCATCTTGGAATTTAGTATTAAATATTGCATTCTTGGCGATGCATATGCATAGATTCTAGTGTCTGGGGTCATGCGTTGGCTTGTTTGTTCAACCAAATTTTCTTTTAGGTTGTCTCCAGGATGATTTCTTGGCATGTATGTGGCATTTCATGGAAAGCACTGGGTATTGAGGTCATCACTAGATTACTCTATATTACCACCAATTCTTTATTCATTCTTAGTGGCATTCTTTGCAACAGAGTTAGGATCGAGACAATCTAGCTAGCTAGTTACACATAAGATGTGATAATTTTGTTTTCTCCTTGATAGTCATTTTATTGATAAGAAATGTTTCCACCTTGATAAATCTGATAGTTCTAGTAAGTAGGTTTCACTAGAATAGCCTACTATCACTTGATGTTGATGATTTAATTTGAGAATTGTCTATAGCAAGTTCTTCACATTTTTCATTTCCGCCATTATATTAGAAGAGGTAGAAACCTCTACTTGTTGGTATTTGGCTACACGTACATGGACTGGGGTGGTGTAAAAGTACTTGAAAAGGGTCAACCTTTTACCTAAGTGAGCATATAAAGAAATATTGGCATAGGGAATATAGGTGGAAGCTTCCTATAATATATTAGGTTACTCTCCGCTCATACTATAAATTCATACACACTTGGAAAGGTGTTTCCTCCAAGAATGTAAATGGTCATGGTTATATCTAAATGGAATTCTCTAAAGTAGAAAAAAAATCCATACTAGAGGGGATGCACAAATATGGGTATTCAGTGCCAAGTATTTTGAAAATGGCTATTAAAATATGACACAACTTCTTAGAGGCTCTTTTTAAGGTAATGGGATACTGAAGCAATGATGAACAATCTCCCTTCTCAAAGAATTAATCATAAATTAGGATAAGTTGATCTCAAGTGCCTATGGAGTTTGGTGGTAAAGACCTATACCAATTTTAGGCTTTCCCTTAAAAGAGGTTGTAAGTAATCTAGGGGCCATATTGTATTCTATAATGTGATTCAACATAATATACAAGTATCTTCTATGTCCTTCATGTTCTCTACAAGAGTTTTCCCATTTTCCCTAATGAATTCAAGTAAGGCTTTTAAATCATTTTCAGGGATGGCATCTCAATTTACACTAGTATCTAGTGGAATGAGGGGACTACCATTGTCCTAGATAATAAAAATTACATTGGGCCATAGTTGTGGGGGGAGGTGGCTAAGGGCTTTGTGTGCTTGATGAAGATAAACTTAGATGGTTCATGGATGTTATAGTTGAGAGAAGTGAATAGGGATGTTTGGCAGTATAAGGCATAATGGTTGGCTTGTGGCTCATACACCCATTTGTACTTCAAAAACATTTTTCAGTCAGCTATGTGTGCCAAAAAAAAAGAATTCTTGATACTAAAACTTTCATTAAATTAAGGTAACAACCTTTATGGGAAGTTTAGAATAGAAACAAGGGGGACTATTTTCATATTACTAAATGAACTCTGGGATTTTAGAAGTTGATTCTTCATTTACTTTCTACTTTGAAGGGAAAGGGGGATAGATAACAGTAAAATCAAATCCATTTAAGGTGATACACCATAAAAATATAGGTAGAACACTTTAATACTAATGTAATTGAATGTCATAGTGCAACAATAGGCTTAATAAACTATAAAAAGAGTTGCATAAATGATTCCATAACTTATTTCACCAGCTTATTTGGCTTTAAGATGAATGTTTTCGATGAACCTTGTTGTTTTCTTTGTGTCTTCGGATATTAAGAGGTTAATTGTGTCATTTTATTTATTTATTTTTAAACTTACGTGATGTTTGTCAGAATTTTGACGGATATGAATTCTATTAGAGATTAAGGCGAGCATTCATAGAATTGTTACAAAAAAGAGGAAATTAAAAAATTAAAAAAAAAATCCCGTTAGGGTTACTCAAGTATAAAATATAAGCTGCGACTATATTTTTTGTGACCGCGACAACATTTTGCTAGGTTTGTGAAGGTTATAGATCAATGTTTTTATAGTCTAATTTTGTTGCCTGTGAATAAAAATCATGTTAGACAATATTGATTAAGAATAAAATAAGGAGACAATTGCTAGATTGTGGTCTAGATTGAAAACAAAAGGTGATGGGAAATGCTATTTTCCTTGCAAAAATTGCAAGGGCTTAAAGACGGGAAGAATTTTAATTACAACAGCTGAGAAGCATTGTAGATAGCATGGTCACATTGTAGGGGGGCATAATTATCATCCATTGGTAAGTTGTTCATTATATGTTTTTATATTTACTGCATTTGAAAATGTTTATATCATTTTCATAATTTATATACATAAAAAATCACTTGATAATGAGATCATGATCATGGTTTATTTTGTTGATTATTATTATATAGGTGGGTTTCCCTAGGGCACATGATATGGACTACGATGATCTAGAGAATGTGGTTCACCAAGTGGAGGAACATGGAGGCGTGAACATTGAAGCTGAAGATAATGATCCTATGGAAGAAGATGATCATGCGCTAGAAAACATTGTTGAAGATGATGATACAAATACATTGATCCATGACACATTTAGTACTAGCACTATTGATCATGATGATCAAGATGAATTTGATGTTTTTCATGATTTACATGTACTTCAGAAGGCATACGGTCCCCTTTATGAAGGCTCCCAAACAACTCTTCTCTCTGTTGTATTGTTGGTGAAATTGAAGGTTATGAATGGTTTATCCAACATAACAATCTCATGTATGTTAAGGTATGACATATATGTCATCCTTTTTTATCTATTTTTTATTTTATTTCATCACTAGTAAATAAAGGACAAAATATGTACCATTAATGCACTTTATATTAATGTAAGATCTAAAATGTAGGGTCACCAAAATGTAACATAAGAGATCTTACATTGAATAATTTTTTTTATGGATGATTATAAATGTGTATATGAATATGTATGTGAGGAGGGTAGGATTTTTCTTTTAATCCGAAACTTCTCAAAGGGGAGATCTGAATTGATTAACCCTAGAAAAAGGATCAATACATAAATGAATCAACCTGTTAAGGATATGGATTAAAGAGAGAAACCCTAATTCCCATTTTATAGAAGAGAGTGTGTGCAAGTTTTAGATAGATTAAGAAATTTAATTGAAATGGATAGGAGAAATGTACTAACCTTGGAATATTGCAGATCTAAAGAATGTTGTTTTCTGAAGCCTATGTTGAGTTTCTGGAAAATCTGAGACTAGATCTGGAATAGAAATGCAGAGATGAACAAAACCCAGAAATATTTTTCCATTCTGACATAGTTCCAATTTGTACCCTCAAGTTAATGCCACCATTGGCCAGAATTTCTGATTGCGCCCTAGGGCAGAATTGACCTAAAAAGTCTCATACTGAAATTCTATTTTCGGATCCCGAAAGTTTTTCGAAAAGGGTATCCGAATCTCTATCCCGATCTTCTATTCCAAACCTGTACCTACAAGAAAAATAGTTTGTTTGTTGGGGGGAGGGGTTTGCCTTAGTCAAACCCCAATTTAGGAATTAACCTTAAAATCAATAATTGAAATAAAGAATGCTTGCAAGTAGTAGAAGTAAATATAATAACGAAGCTATGATATTCAAATAGATATGCAATTGTATTTTGAATGTAAACAAGTATGTAAATATGAAATCTTAGACTCAATTAGAAACCATAAACCTCCATGATTGTATGCTTGGAATCTAGCTTGAAGGGAGAATGAATGAGTCTTGAGGATGCACAAAGGATCTTAAAGGAAGATCACTCCACCATGATGGATAGATCTAGGATCTGAATGATGAATCTTGAATGCTTGAACCAAATCCCTTCAAAGGCTTGAAAGCTTGAATCCTTGATCTTCAATGGAGAACTTTGAATGCTTGAGAGAAAGACTTGAACCCTTTAAAAGCTTGACAATATGTTGAACAATGGATTCTTGAACTTTTTTCTTGATGACTTCTTTCTTGATTTCACTTGGAGAGAATCAGTGCTCAATGGTTAATGATTATAGAAAATGAGAGGAGAAAGCTTCCTTTTATATGAAACTAGGGCACAATCTTCTAGAGAGGCTGATATAGGAGAATTAAATTCTAATTAGACCCATGCCCCTAGAAGAGGACCTATATTAAATATAATTTAAGAATCGTCACTTCAGAACCCAAAATAGACGACTTGGAAGCGGGAAATGAATTTTTTATGACCTTCGGCAGCCGACAGACTTCTAGATTTGAAATGGGGACCCAAGTCAAGGTCGAGGTCATCCTTGACCTAGGTCAAGGTTGAGGTTGACCTTGACCTAGGTCAAGGTCAAGGTCTACCTTGAACCAGGGAGTCAGGACCCCTAGAAAACATGCCAGTTGGGATGGGAGGTGTCGGGAGAGGCCCAATCAGGGTCCTCAACAGACATAGAAGTGAGAGAGGATGTAGAAATGAGGGGAAAATGTGATGGTGTTCAAAAACACCATCTAAGGAGGGCTAAAATTTATTAACATGGAAGTGATTCCATTTTAAGATGATACATTAAGCCCCCACTTTAGCGGGAGTATGGAAATCGAACATACTCGTGGTAAAGTTAGAAGAAAGACTCTAGTGGATCACAATGAGGTACAACATCACTAAGTCAAGGACATGAGCCCCCAGACCAAGGATTCTAACTCAATGTACATGCATAAATATATGGAAGTAAAGAGAAATTAATCATAGAAAACATACATGATTACATAAGTAAGACAAGAGCAACACTATAGATAACATAGCTTCATGATCTAATCCTACTAGCATGAAAGTGAAAGAGAGAAAAGAAAAAATGATTTCCTCACCTAGTAAGATGCCCACCTTACCATGAATCACCAAGGAGGGAGATCCCAATAGGTTCACCCATAAACTGTGCTTTGTAATTGTAATGCATCTTCTGGCGGCTTTTAAAATATCCATAGATCCACATTCTTGTATCACTATGGAAAATATATAAAATGTGTCTTTTTAGGATTTAGAAACTTATGTGCATTACCTTCCAAGGATTTAGCATATTTTAAAATTAAAAATGTGTATCTCTTCAGGGTTTAGCAACTTATGTGCATTACCTTTCGAGGATTTAGCAAAAATAAAAATGTGTCTCTTCAGGATTTAGCAACTTATGTGTGTTACCTTTCAAGGATTTAGCATATTTGTAAAATGTAAAGTAATGTAAAATATAGCATAAGGGAGACCCTATATATTTCCCCCTCCTTATCATGACTACCCACTAGGCATGATAAGGAAGAGAAAGAGGATACCCACTTCACAAGGTAAGGAGATATCTAGCTTAACAACAATGTATGTTATATCCTTAGCAAAGAGTATTGACCCTTACCTCTAAGAACATAGATAATCGTGAAATGGGTATGTCACATATGGAAAAAGGATCCTCAAAGAGGAAAAGATCTTATCATCAAGACCCCCACCATTGAGGAGTGCTTAGGATAAAATTTCATCTTCCAAAGAAAAGAGGGACCAAAGATTCAATCATCTAGCCCCCTGCGATGAAGAGGAAGAGGAATCTCAGAATGAAGGAGTCAAACTCTAACCTAAAGCAAAGGCAATAATTTATCAAGAGAATAGTTTGAAAAATAAAGAATAGGTGATGACCTAGGACAATAACCTCCCATATAAGAGGGTATCCATGGGAAAAACATAAATCTTTATAAGGAAATAATGTTGTATGATAAACAAATGCCACTAAGCTAAGGAAAGCATATCCTTAGATAGGGGAAGAAGGAAAATACCTTTCCCCCCAGGGGTGAAAGCAAGGGATATACTGAATTATATCAAGAGATATCTTTACAAAACAAATGTCCTAGAAAAGATATCATGAATGATTATAAAAATTTGTAGGGATAGAATATAGAAATAATAACCAATTAAACTCAAAACAAAATACATGCTAAGAGTACAAATGGATCATAGAAGACTAGAATAAAATACCTCTTGCCCCCCAGTTAAGAGCAAGAGGATAAGTATGATCTAACTTATAGAAGAATGAAGGGAATGCCCTATATCAAAATTATGAAGAAATTGTAATACTGCACAGGAATGAGATATAATTCCCAAGGCAGCTCTTTCTCGAACATATAACTTGAAATGCACACAATCAACAAGTAAATGTTTATTACTATAATGAAAAGGACATCTATATTTAGAGAGAGCATTTTTTAGAATAGGTTTAAAGATGTATTTCTTAGAATTCATTAATTGGACATACACTTTCTTAGCCACATCTTGAGGAGTATCAGGGTGATCTAAAGAAGGTGTTGGAAGAAGAACATGAAGAGGAGGACGATGGTTAAGATCCACTACCTTAATTGGAGGAGGTGGGAAACCTACACCATGCATATCTTGTTTAGGAGATGAATGAATCGGGTTTTTAATGCCTTGTTCATTGATACCAAGCCCTAAACATTTATAGCCTTGTTTATCCACCATAGTATATCCGGTAGTGTACCTATCTTGCAAAGCTTCGATAGGAGGAGATTGATTATGGTGTTCATGAGAAAATGTTGTGTATGGTGGAATGATATGATTAGAAGAGGTTTCCTCATTTTTCCCTTTAATATCATCATGGATTGGATAGGGAGGTGAAGGTAATTGAAATAATTCTCAAACATCATTATCATGAATCCTAGCTTGAGCCCCATCATAAATATGGGAAGAACTAGGGATTGAAGATGGAGAAAGAGAAATGGGAATATTTGGAATTGGATTATGATTGATAGGATGAGGATTAGGAAGATTAGTAGCTAGATTAGTAATGATAGGATTAGGAAGATTAGTAGGTGGGGTATCATCTACCCAATTCTTCACATAATCCAAAAGAGTAATAAGTCCACTACACAAATCCTTGATGAATGTTTTGAAAGTAGGAAGACTAGTATTAGTTAATCTCAAAATAACATAAGCTTGAAGTGAAACATGAAGATTAACAAACATAATGAAATGGATGATACTTTCATAAACATCATAAGTACTATAGAGAGATGCTAAAAGAAGCATAATGAGAAAAATAGCCATACCCCAAAGCATCTTAAGGATCTTCATAGTGAATGAAATGCAAGAAGTGTGTTTTTATATTTTTATGATTATGTAGATTTTTTTTTTTGTATTTTGAAATGCAAGATCATAAAAGAAAATTAATTTAATATGTAAGATCTAGTTTCTAAAAAAAAGAGGCAAAGAATCTAACACCAAAAAGAAAGAGTTGTCCATCGCGTGTTCACCAAAATGTAAGATCTAAAATGTAGGTCACCAAAATATAACATAAGAGATCTTACATTTAAGAATTTTGTTTATGGATGATTATAGATGTGTATATGAGGAGGGTAGAATTATTATTTTAATCCCAAACTTCTCAAAGGGGAGATCCAAATTGATTAACCCTAGAAAAAGGATCAATACATAAATGAATCAACCTATTAAGGATATGGATTAAAGAGAGAAACCCCAATTCCTATTTAATAGAAGAGAGTGTGTGCAAGTTTTAGATAGATTAAGAACTTTAATTGAAATGGATAGGAGAAATGTACTAACCTTGGAATATTGAAGATCTGAAGAATGTTGTTTTCTAAAGCCTCTGTTGAGTTTCTAGAAAATCTAAGACCAGATCTGGAATAGAAACATAGAGACGAAGAAAACCCAAAAATATTTTTCCATTCTGACATAGTTCTGATTTGTACCCTCAAGTCAATGTCACCATTGGCCAGAATTTTTGATTGCACCCTAAGGCAGAATCGACCTAAAAATTCTCAGACTGAAATTCTATTTTCGGATCCCAGAAATTTTTCGAAAAGGGTATTCAAATCTCCATCTGGATCTGTTGTTCTGAACCTATACCTGCAAGAAAAATGGTTTATTTGTTGGGGGGAGGGGTTTGACTTAGTCAAACCCCGATTTAGGAATTAACCTTGAAATCAATAATTGTAATAAAGAATGCTTGTAAGTAGTAGAAGTAAATCTAATAATGAAGCTATGATATTCAAATAGATATGTAATTGTATTTTGAATGTAAACAAGTATGTAAATATGAAATCTTGGACTCAATTAGAAACCATAAACCTCCATGATTGTATGCTTGGAATCCACCTTGAAGGGATAATGAATGAGTCTTGAGGATGCACAAAGAATCTTGAAGGAATATCACTCCACCATGATGGATAAATCTAGGGTTTGAATAATGAATCTTGAATGCTTGAACCAAATCCCTTCAAAGGCTTGAAATATTGAATCCTTGATCTTCAATGGATAACTTTGAATGCTTGAGAGAAAGACTTGAACCCTTTGAAAGTTTGACAATATGTAGAAAAATGGATGCATGAACTTTTTTCTTGATGAATTCTTGCTTGATTTCACTTGGAGAGAATTAGTGCTCAATGGTTAATGATTAAAGAAAATGAGAGGAGAAAGCTTACTTTTATATAAACTAGGGCATAATATTCTAGAGAGGCCGACATAGGAGAATTAAATTCTAATTAGACCCATGCCCATAAAAGAGGACCTATATTAAATATAATTTAAGAATTGTCACTTCAGAACCCAAAACAGCTGACCCATAAGTGGGAAATGAATTTTTTACGACCTCCGGAAGCCGACATACTTCTAGATTTGAAAGGGGGACCCAGGTTAAGGTTGAGGTCGTCCTTGACCCAAGGAGTCAGGACCCCTAGAAAAAATTCCAGTTGGGATGGGAGGTGTCCAGAGAGGCCCAATCAGGGTCCTAAATAGACATAGAAGTGAGAGAGGATGCACAAATGAGGGGACAATGTGATGGTGGTCAAAAACACCCCCTAAGGAGGGCTAAACATTCTTCACATGAAAGTGCTTCCATTTTAAGATGATACAATTAATAAATTGTTATTTTCGTAGATTGATAGGTTAATTTTTGCTACCACCATCAAATATTCTACCTCGCTCATACTGAGAATTATCTTTCATTATGAAAGATATTGGAATGGAGTATCAAGAAATAGATGCATGACCCAATAATCATATTATATATCATAAGTAACATGAATTTTCTACAGAATGCCCTGAATGTCATATCAGTAGATATAAAACAAATCAACTAACAAAAAATGTGTCTCACAAGGTTCTTTGTTATATTCTCATTATTCCACGTATGCAACGATTATTTAGGTGTGAAATCTTAGCACAATTTATGGATTTCCATACACTGAATAGAAGTGGAGATGACATTCTTTGAATGTGTGCTGATGGTTCTGCATTTAGGGACATAGAGGAAAAATGACAAGACTTTAAAGAAGAACCTTGTAATCTCAAGTAGTCATTGGCAGCGAACAATGTCAATCCATTTGGAGAGTTGAGATCTATTTACTCAGTGTGGCATGTTTTTGTTATCAACAATAACATTCCTATATTGATTTAGATAAAGAGGGAGCACATAGTTTTGGCAATGATTGTTCTAGGTATTTTTTCATTTAGTATTCATGTACATTAAATTATATATATTGCAGTAAAATAGTTTTAATAATTACGTTGTTCATTCAACTAGGTAAGTACAAATTTAAAGATATGAATGTATATATTGAGCCTCTTATCGACGAGTTACTAGAGTTTGGAATGACATCACTATGTATGACATCTCTATACCAATAGGACATTTAAGACAATTTCAATTCCATGAAATGCTTGTATGGAAAAGTCATGATGCCCCAGGGCTAATAGATTTTTGTGGTATGTTATAAAGTTCAACTTGCACACTTTAATAATAGTTTTTTATATTTTTAAAGTATAAATCATGCATTTTTCCAATGATATATATATATATATATATATATATATATATATATATATATATATGATCTTCCAGGTCTTCAAACAAAGGGAAAATTTGCATGTCTAGTTTTTGGTCCAAAGATGAAATATCGCCATTCAACAAGTTTAGGAAAGCAAGTGTTTGATCAGTATAGGCACTTCCTCCACAAAAATCATAAGTATCAAACTGCAGAAAACATATTTTCAATGGGAAAGAAGAGACCACAACAAAACCACGAAGAATGACACCTCACCTATGGAAGTTGGAATATAATAGAATTAATCATTGAGGTAATGTCATTCAATCAAATTGTTTATCTATCATATATGTTTGGAATTTATATTTTTGTATTGTGTTTTTTTTACTCATTTTGTAATTGATGATGATTGTAGTTGTTAAATTTTTAGACTTATATGCTTCACGAAGGTCATCAAGGCATTAATGACCAGCTTCTAAAGGGGGCTAAAAAGTTATCCTAGACAATTTAGTAGGTTTCCCTACTATGAGAAGCTACAAATTGTGCATTTATTTTATACTATACATATCAGAAAGAAGATAATTGAGACATTATTGAAAATATTGGATGGAAGGTGTGACAAAGAAAAAATTATCAAAATTTGTAGTGACATTCAGGAATCCAATCATGCAATGAAAATGTAATTCAATCAAATAGAGATGGAGACCAAATTAATATAAATTACCTTCCTTGGTTATTAATAGAGCATAAAAGCAATGTTATAAAAGAAGTCATATGAAAAATTTGATTGCGCACAATATTTACTGTGAACATAAACCAATATCATAACAAAGAAAGGTGAATTTGGGTCAGGGATGAAAATACATGATTGACATACCTTCATTAAGGCAATTCATGTTCTTATATATTTACTATATGTTTGTATACTACATGTACTCTTCATTGTATTATTTTTACTAGTTTTGGAAAAATAATGAAAAGATCATTTTATAACTGTTGCAATACGTTTTGCCTCTGTCTCTCCCAGATTAGTTTGACAACAATGTCAAGCAAGTTATATACGACCTTAGAAAATAAATGAGGTAAGTAGGGGTGATATTTTTCAATTTGTTGTATAGATATTATATTTTCCATTTGTTTTACTTGTTATGTAGTATATTGTATATTATTTTGTTAAGTCTCATTAATATATTTGTGTCTAGAATCACTTATAGATAGTTTTCATCTAAATAAATCTATAAAGAAGATATAAATTATTAGAAGAGAAAAATTCCTCGTCTAATGTGTGAAATATAAAAGTGTCTACCTTTGACATTTTTCAATGCACAAGAAAACTACCACATACACCAAGTTGAGGATATTGAATTGTGTGGGCCTATACACACAAGGTCAATGTGGATGGTTGAGAGGCACTTGAAATTTTTGAAGTCTTTGGTTTGACAAAGAGAACATCCTGAGGGTTCTATAGTGGAGGGATATATGGTATACCAGACTATGGTGTACATTACTGAATATATTCCTATGTTTCACGACAAAGATCCTTGTAGATCGCATTTGGGATCCCAACTCCATTAACAAATTTGAAGGGGAGTACTTGATTGGGAAATTTAGATTGAGGAAAGTGAGAGGTAATTATAAGATGTTCATGGAAATGAATCAGAATACATTTTACATTTGGTTTTTATATATATTTTAGTTAATTAATTCTTAATCTTCAATATACATTAGTTGTAAATTTCTATTTATTTTTTATATAAAGTTGGTTGAGAGTGGGATGCACTACATTTGTATTTCGCAAACAATATTTATTGGATGATGGTATGGATGGAACGATGTCAATAATCTAGTTATGCATTAACATGGGAAGGTGTGCTTTCATTGGTTAAACAATCTCATCATAATGGAGATTCCAATCTTACACCAAGGGAAATTGATTTAGCATATGGTTTAAGAGATAAACATGTACATATAAATATATAAATCACCCATATTATTTAATCTTTTTCAATTTTATATATATATATATATATATATATATATATATATTGCATACATTCAACCAAGAATAAATATATTTATCAACAGGCGATGCAATCATTTTTACATATTTGACATATTGCAAGTGAAACACCACAAGGATATGTGGTGCAATGGTCATAAATTTTGCATCAAAAAGTTGGATGACACGAAGAAAACTTGTGATTCTAGGATAACTGCAGTCTTTCAGGTGACTAATGTTTCATTTAGAAGCGACATACATCCTCAAGTCTTAGAAAATTTATACTATGGTATTTTGGATGATATACTTAAGTGTGACTTTAGGTCCTTCAAATTAGTTATGTTCATCGTCTAATGGTACAGGCTACGATTGAATGAAAATGATCCTGACAGAACTGTTATCGAACATGATAATGGATTTACAATGGTTAATACAAGGTCATTTAAGCAAGCTAGAAATGAGCCTTGTGTTCTTCCAAGCCAATGTGAGTAGTTATTTTACTCAAAGGTTCCACATAAACCGGGTTGGTCATTTTTTGTTAGACATGGTCCTAGAGGAAGGCCGGTAAAGTATAATGTAATGGAAGAAGAAGATACCGAAGAACTGGAAGATGATGTATATGATGATCAGGATCAACAGTTAGTTGATGATGTGTCTGATGAAGATGTCAAAGAAGAGGAACAAGATCACGATGATGTAGGAGTTAATGTTCATGAATATGATGATGATATCAATGATGATGATGGTGGTGGTGGTGGTGGTGGTGGTGATGATGATGATGATGATGATGATGATGATGATCCTTACAATGTCAATTCTAGACCGGATGATAAAGACAAAGAGTTGGATGAAGAAGAATATGATGAATGACATGATTGAAATGTATGAGGTGTGTGATTACTATATATATTATATATTTGATATTGATTTCTTGATAGAATTTTATTTGACTTGTATAGTTACATAATTAATTCATTATGTTTTTAATTTTAATGTCATTACATAATTAATTCATAGTAATTAATCTCCTTTAATGAATGACAATGATGTGTCTAAAAATGATAATACTTCATTTTTTTATTATTCAAGGTGATGTTATACCTGATAATGATATGACCTAAAGCTTAAAGTTATTTATACTTTTACATTACAAATATTTACAACATGTTGTGTTCCCTACTGAGAGGTTTATGGAAAATTTTATTGATGAATCATTTTAATGGTTTGTTATGAAATAACACAATGATTCATTCCCACAACCTTCTATAACCCTTAACCAAATTAGAGTAACTTAACCATCTATTAGTGATGCAGAGACAGGGACACTAATTTTGAAAGATTTAGAAAACTTGTTTGATCTTACCTCCCCAATAGGAGGCACAATTAGGACCTCAACCTTCTATTATTTCTTATGAAATTTGCAAGGGAAGTCAACATAGCTATGACTTTTTGGGACATGAAAAATAAGGTAAACCATAATTGGAAATGGTCACAATGGACTGACCAAGTCTCAACTCTAACTCCATGAATAGTCAATGTTATTAATACTCATGTTTTTTTTAATATAATTATTTTTGTTTTAATTTGATCTTTTAATAAGATGTGCATTTGATTTTGTTAATTTAATCTCTATTTTAAAAATCTAATAAATAATTTATCCTTAACTATAACACTAAACTGAATTGAACATTAACTCTCACCCAAATTCAATTTTGGATGCCTTGAACGAATTAGAACCTAAACCTAATCTTAAGTGAATATTAGACCCAATTAAACTATATTTGATTCTTTAACATTCAAATAAGATAGGAGCATGCAAACATATTTAAATATATATTTGTTAAGGTTGAATGTTCTAACTTAAAAATTACAAACATTGTTAAACACGTCCATTTTAATTGTATACTCAATTATGGTTACAATTAGGTTAAATTATAGTTAGCATTAAAATATAATTTAATTTGAATTATAATTTAGACATAATTAGGCTTATAATTAAGGTTTTGTTAGGGTTCAATTGGAGTAAACTACTCCATTAGGGTTCAAATTAGTTAGGTTAAGGTTAAAGTTATGTTAGGGTTATAATTCAATTAGGGAGAAACTTTGAGTTAAGGTTAAGAATAAGTTTCAGTCAGGGTTACATTTAAGGTTCAATAAGGATTAGATTTAAATTTAGTGTTCAATTCGGGTTAGGGATTAATAAAAATTGTGGTCAAGGTTTAATCAAATTTAAGAATAGATTTCAATTAGCATTAGGGTCTATTTATAGTTACAAGCAAAACATTTCATCTAGAATTAGGGTTCTATTTTAGTTAGGGATAAGGTTAGGTTAGAGTTAGGGTTCAATTAGGGGGAATCATTGAGTTGATGTTAGGGTTAGGGTTGAATAAGGATTAAAATTTAACATTAGTGTTAGAGTTAGTGTTTAATTATTTTTATAATGTGAGTTAAGGTTTCCATTAGAATAAGAGCTATACTAAAATTACCATTCAAGTTTAATTAATGTCAGGGTCATAATTCAATTAGTGGTAGATTTCAACTAAACTTAATATTTAAATAGGGTTAGGGGTTTATTTATCTAGGTGTTTAATTATGGTTAAGGCTAAACTTAAGATTCAATGAAATAGGGTTAGGGATAGAATATAATTAGGATTTAATATCATGGATAGGGTTAGGGATAGAATATAATTAAGTTAATGGTTTGATTGAGGTTTAATCAAGATTAGAGTTCATGTTTGATTAGGCTTATGGGTTCATGTTTGTTTATCAAGGCACATTTTTGTTTATTGAAATTTTGACGAATGTCGACCAGATGTTTTTTTAATAAATAAAATAAAATAAAATTCAAAAAACCTAGCCTAAGTCTTTTATATCTTTTTGCATCAAAATATTATACTTTTTTTTAAATAATTAATTAATCACTTAATTAATACCTTACTCGTTAAACTTAAATGCAAAAATAAATCAAAGACCAATCTAATTGATTAAAAAGACTTGGTAGCAAATAAAAATAAAGGCAATACCTTCAAACACAACAAGACCTTTTTAATTTTACTTTACCATTTTTACAAGTTTGTTGCTAGAACTCTATCGTCGTGGATAAGAAAAAAAAATGGAGCTTTGTCGCCATGGATATCCTTGCCACCATGGAGATCCCTGGCGCCATGGAGATATCATTTGGGTATGTGTATTTTTCTTTGCAAAAGAATGAATATCTCTATGTTTGTATATATTCAGTTGGAATTGTAGAAAACAATTATGTAATCTAGAAATGATATCTTTGTTATTGTGCTCTTCTGTAAAAGAGAAAATATGGTATGATAAACATAAATGTCTCACATTTGGACGATAAATCAAGAGTAGGGTTTCAAAAAATGCCACGATAAAAAAAAATGCCTCACATTTGGATGAAAAAAATGCCTTAGTTTCAATTACATTTTTTAATAGATGCAAATTTTGGCTTAAGAAATCATTCCAATTCAAACATTATTTAAAAAATAGATTACTTTTCTTTTCTTGATTGACAGAATCATGTATATATCATTCTTGAATATGCTCCAGGGGTGAGCTTCGATTGGGTGGCCTAATTCTAATGTTGGTGAGTGAGATGGTGAATATAGGATAATCAGTTTATAGGTGAGAAATCACTTAGATCATCTTATCTTCATTTTAAACATAATCAGATATATGTGTTTCCCTATTGCTATAAATTACCCTATGAATTTTTCTAGGGGTATTAGCTAAGTCTATGAAGTAGCTGAGATAAAAAAATTATCATACAAAGATCTTCCATTTTCAACACTTCACATTGGACTCATATCCACCTTCTACACAACTCATGCATTTCTAAAGCATCACATGCCCCTCCTATTAGGACTACTCCACAATGACTCTTCCTATCACCAATCATCGTAAAACAATAAATTTCCAAGGGTTCACTCATTCCCTTGCCTCAACACACAAATATCTTCCTCATGCAACTCTTGGCCCATTTTTTACCCCATCCTAGGTACAAAATACTCTTGCCTCAACACACAAATCTCTTCCTCATGTCACTCTTAGTCATTTCACCTAAGAGGTGATGTAGAGCATCTTACAACAACACTACTCTTAGGGTACTCATTGAACCAAACACCTTTCAAGGTCCTTAATTTTATGGGATTGAGGCATATAACACCTCATCATAACATATCATCTTTACACAAGGCCTCAAGATACCTTAATACAAAGTCTTCACTCTTCATAACAACTTCAAGGGACATGCTCCTACTATTTAACTCATATTACAAAATCAGGATTCAAGGCCTTGTCACTAATCAAATTCTCCTAGAACACAATCTCTATCACTTGAAAAGGAATTATATACCAACCAGCGACATCCACTTGTTCCATAAATACCATCATACTACCATGCATAATCTTAAATAGAGACAAAACAAGGTACAATATACATTAGTATGTCAACATGTTGCCGCATTGTCTAGTCTCTTTTAATCCAAAGAAGATAAAATACCATGTGGAACTTTATTGTTATACATCTCCAAGACTTAAAATTATGTTTTCCAGACACTTCACCAATCAAGAAAATAACTAAACTTTACAAATGAGCCACCTTTGTTTATAAATGAGACAACTAACTCTCAACTTGTTGAATATCATGGGAAACAAAGATGTTGAATGATGATAGGAAAGAATTAACTCTCTTGACCTCACCAAACCACAATGTGGGTGTTATTCTAATGTCTCCCTTCAACCTTTTCTTCACCCTTTACATGTCACAACAACATCCACAAGTGTGGGGTTCAGTGATGGAATAAAGAACATTCTCTTATCAATCCTATAAATATGATCAATCATAGTATAAAAGGATGAAAGAAATTTTATTTCCAAAAAAAATACCACCAAACTTGTAACATCACTCAAAAGATCATAAATAATATTTATTTAAAGAACCTTCAAAGTTCCAAAACCTCAATATTGCAAGGAGTGTCTTAACAAGTTGTGCAGGTTGTCTATGACCAGTTATCACAGAGAATTAATTAGACAAAACACTTTTTTTACCAATGACGACCCTATAGTGGATCATTATGCATATTAACACCATTATTCAATTAATTTGATCATAGAGATCACCCATCAACCCTTGAACTTCCAATATCCATGTTGCTCCTTGTCATTGACAGTATGGTTGTAGGTATACAGTCAACTAGGGCCTCCACAAAACTATAGTAATTTGCCTCTAATAAACCTGTAAATATGAAACATCAGAACACATGTTGAAACCCTTTATTTCACCAAGAATTGGGTGATTCCACCTGTTACAAAATAAGATAAGTAGTTTTGAATGCTCTGTGTTTACCCTAAGAGGGTTTCAAACTGTTAAAGCAAAAACCATTAAAACTTGCTTAAATCATCATGAAAATACATGCAAATGGATTCATATCAAATATAATTCATTATAATATCTCTCCAATTAAAATATATATTGAGAATATAATATATATGAGCCTATATGGCTCTGCAAGTTACACATATCCTAAAGAACGTGTGACAGGCAGGGCTTTCTTGAATATTTCTTTCAAAATGTTCCTCCAAACCTGTCCACTACATTTTTTCTCAACCATAGCATGATATTTAAACCTTTTCAATTTTTATAACTGGTATAACCACCCTTTGGACTGATCTTCTTCCCCTTACATCATTTTTGCAACTTTTACAAATGTTGCATTTTGTAACTTTTATGCAACTTTGCACCTTTTTACCAAAACAACACAAAACTTCAAAAAATAATCCTAGGACATTATAAACACATAAAAGGGGACTAAATATGAGCTATTACATCAATACCAACTCTCATTGGGAATTTTACACACTTTGATTATCTCTAACTCTATCAAGACCTTATGGGTCTATTTGAACTAAATTTCTTTGAAAGCCTTAAAAATAGAATTATTTTGATACCAATGGTCTTTGGGAACTTTAAAACATGAAGGAAAATTTACAAAGAATTAAAAATTCAATTTTTCCTCATATTTTATCTTTTATGCTTGGGTGCCCCTACACCATGAGGCCAAAATCAGTCAAAGTAGGTCAAAGGCCCTAGAATGAATCAAATGGGTCAAGAATTAGTTGAAGATGGTTGCATATAGTTTGTAGGTCCATAAATACCCCTCTTTGGGTCGGGGGTACAAAGGGAAGTGGATTGGAAGGAATTTTTGCAATAAAATATTAATGTTTACTATTATTTTCATGGTCTTTTTGAGAAACAACCATGTGGATCTCTTTGGTAGCCTTGGAGGTTTCATACAAGGCCTAGTTGGAGGTTCTCCTACACTTGAGGCCTTGTGGATAAATGTCTCATATAAGAGGGTTCTCATAGACCCAAACACCATTCTAGGTTCTCAATTTGATATATTTGAGACATCAAACAAGATTATCTCTCCAAGGTTCAAAATATGTTCATCAAAAAACTAAATACAATAGAGGAATAATCAGATTACAAACAACTTTCACCTTATCACCATGAATAACTTCAATTCACCTTGTAGGATCCTTGATCTATCATAAATCCAAAACATTATCTTCATTGAAGGAAAATCAACATACATTTATCAACTTGATCCTAAATATTATCTCATTCATTTAATTCAAGGTCATATTCACAACTTTTTCAAAAGGTTGCAAAGTGAAACTTTCGCAAAATGTTGCATTTTGCAAATGTTACACTTTGCAACCTTCTGACATTTTTTTTTAAATTTTAACACAAATGACTTTATAAACTTTGCATGAACACTTATAACACATCAAAATGGACTATAAATTACCATTTACAACATTCTTACCCTTCCATGGGCAGATTTTCATGATTTTACCCTTTTGGCCAATTCAGGAGCTTATTGTGCAATTGTGACAATTTGTTACATATGAGTTACATTTTGTTCTTCATTACACTAAAAGGAACCAAATATTCCAAATGTCTCGTATAAGAGTTTCCAAAGGATAAGCATAATAGGGTAAGACTATAAAGGACCCAAATATTCTACCAAGATCCTTGGATTGAGAATCTTCATAGTTTTCTAATGATTGATTGCATAATCACAGTCATAACTGTCTAAATTCTATAATAGTGACAGTCGTATGGTTGTTTTGTCATAAATTCAAGTTGTTTTACATCTTACAATCCTTGTAAGTTTGAGATTATTTTTATAGGAATCTCATCCTTACTCCCAAGGGTTCTTACCTATGTTCCAAATTCTGATTGCATTGTCAAGTTGGCCTTAACCTATGATAGTCACCCATGTAGGTCATTTTCTTGTACATGTTTTCATCCATAACTATTGAAAGTGTTTCAGTGTTCCTTTAGGGTGTTGTTACAAAACAAATATCAGATGAAGGAAGTTCTTTCTCAATTTTTTTTGAAAGCATGAATTTCTTGCCATGGTAAAAGGAGTGGACCAAGACCAAAGGAGTGAAAGGATTACCAAGAAATGTGTTGTTTTTGTATTAGGGTGCAATATCGAATCATAGTGGAATTTCCTTACTGTAACATAAGAAATATTAAATTTAGAAATGTTTGTATATGAAATAGATGTGTGTTACCAATGTGTAAGATATGATATGTGTATTTGAAATGTAGGGGGTGAATAAGATGTTCCCTTTTATCCCTAAATGCACAAATGAAGGATCTAAATTGATTAACCCCAAAGGAAGGATCAATGCATAAATGAATCAATCATTTGGAAAGAAGAGCAAAGAGGAAGATCTTAAATTCCCATTTTAGAAAAGAATCTGTGATAGGTTTAGATAGATTAAGAACCTTAATTGAAATGAATAAGAGGAAATTAATAACCTTAAAATGTTATAGATATGAAGAATTCTATTTTCGGGGGTCTGCACTCAGTTTCTAGAAAATATGAGACCAGATCTGGAATAGAAATGCAAAGATGAACAAAACCCATAAATTATTTTCCGTTCTGACACAGTTCCAATTTTGACCCTCAAGTCAATGTCACCATTGACCCAGAATTTCCGATTCCAACCTAGGGCAGAATCAACCTAAAAAGTCTCTGATAGGAAATCTATTTCTAGATCCTAAAAGTTTGTCAAAAAGGGTATGTGAATGTACACTCTGATCCATTGTTTTGAAATTGTACTTGCAAGAAAAAGGGATTTGTTTGTTGGGGGGGAGGGGTTTACCTGGTCAAACCCTAGTTTTGGAATTAACCTCAAAGTATAATTGAAATTGCATAAGTAAAACAAAGTAAATGAACAAATTCACCTTGCTTGTAGAAGCCCTTGTGGCAGATTCAAATCCATGAATCCACAAGTATGTATGTACCAAATGGATGTAGAATGTAGAATATAGGATGTAGGATGTCTCAAATCAATTGCTTGCAGATCTTCAACACCAATCTTGAATGGACCTTTGAATAGGAAGAGGCTTGGAGGAATGTGGATGGAGAAATCTTCAACAAGAGGGCTCCATGAAGCTTGAATCCTTCAATGGCCACCAATGGATCTTCTTGATGAATTGAGTGCTTGAGAAGTACTTGAATGCTTGATAATGGATGATTGCTTCAATGGCTTATTGGCTTGCTTCAAATATTTCTCCTTAGCTTGCTTGAATTTTCTTAGATGGTGGACCTTAGAGAAAATGAGAGGAGAATGATTCCTTATATATGAATCTAGGGCACAATCTTCTAGAGAGGCCTACATAGGAGAATTAAATTCCAATTAGACCTATATCCCTAGAAGAGGACCTATATTAAATATAATTTAAGATTTGTTTATCCGAAGACCAAAACAGCCAACCCGGAAGCAGGAATTAACTCTTTCCAAATCCTGACATCTGGAAACCCTAAAAATATGAAATTTGGACCCTAGGTCAGAAAAAGGTCAATTCTGACATAGGTTGAGGTTGAGCTCGACCTTGACCAAGGTCAAGGTCAAGGTCAACCTTGACCCTGAGGTCAAAGTCCCAGTTTTCAGTCTGGAGTGTCAGAAATAGGCTGGAAAAAGTGGAAAAAGCCAGATCCAAGTCAGAGACCCATTTAAGGCACTTGACATGACCCCAAACCACTTAATCAGAAGGCTAAAATAGTCTGCAATAGAAGTGCTTCTATTTTCCGACTATAAATTTAGCCCCCACTTTAGTAAGAGTATGGAATCAACGCAAACTCTTGGTAAAGGAGATCATAAAGAACAGATAATCTTATTGAAATCAAAAGGGACAAAGGAATCTTCAAGCCCCTAGGGACTTAAGTCTTTATAAACCCTAAGATCATGATAAGAGAGACATCACAAGTTAAAGATAAAAAGGGAGAGGGTGTGATTACCTTTCCCAATGAGAACTTATGTCTCATTGTGAACCACACAAGGAAACAGTGCAACTAGAAAGATGGAGTTGAACCGCCTAGTGAATGTGGCTACTCACTAGTCAACCCATCAGGGAGATCCATTCTTAAGGACACCTTCTAACCTTAAGGGATCAAAACATTGTAAATTGAAAGTAGAGGGATCAAGAGATCCGTATAAATTGAAACTGGAGGGATCAAGAGATCTGTATCAACTCTAGAAGTAGATGCCATCATTTTCAAAAATTTAGGGCTTTTCATAATTTAAACAGTGAGTTCGGTGAATGTAGGTACTTACTGAATCTCCTTGATTGCTCACGAATCCTTTCAGTTGATTTAGAATCTTACTGAGGTTGCACTTCAATTTGGTCTTTAATCACTCTACGTAGCTCTGCTTGGTTGCTTGAAAATTGTAGGTGTGAAATGAGTTCTTCCGTCGCACTTTTATAAATTTTGTGCCCTAAGTTGTCATTAATTCCCAATAAATCATTAGTATACAAAGACTAATTTTGTCAGTTGAGATATAAATAACATATTTGGTGTAGGCGCAAAGTGTCAGGATTGCTAGTAGCTTTGGTGACTTCACCAATGTTTGTCGATAAAATGGTGATGACAACTTTCCTTGGCTCAAGGATTACCAATGTCTGTTAGTTAACACTTAGCGACTTTGCTTTTGTGTAATGACTGATACATTTTGGTAAGTAGTGTTTTAACTTTTCTTTGTGTGTTCACCGATGCTAATTTGTACCCATTAACTGATGGTTGTTTTACAATAATATTACAAGTAACAATAGAGTGCATCATCAATAATGCTAATTTTGTCTATATGATCAATATGTAAATGGAACCGATGCATAATATAACTTGTCATAATGCAATTCCATACTTACTTGTGCAACTTAGTTGGAGATGGTGATACCACCAGATCCATTAGATGGGGCATCATCATTTGCATTGCTTGTTCCAGCACCTTTAGTGTTTGTGGCTTTTACCCACATCTTGTTTTTCATCTTCTTGATGTCATCAATGATGTTTCCATTGGGATAAGTGCTTGTTACTCTCAGTCAGTCTTTACAATCTTTTATCACATGTCCAACCTTATGACAATGTAAACATGCCATACCTAGATTGAACCATCCTCTTGTTTTTCTAGTCCATTTCCTCATACAGTTGGTAGATATATGAACATACCTTCCACATGTTGTGCAATTTACCCATGTGTTATAGTCCCAAACATATGTGTTACCTACTCTTGTTGGTTTGTAGCCATTATCAGGTTCTTTTGGTGTCCATGCTTTCTTACTCTTTTTTCAGCATTCCTGATATGTATGTCCATTCATTTTGCAGGTAGGACAGTACTTGTCCATGTAGGTTTCCTTCTTTGGTTTTTTCATCTTGGATCTGCATTCATATGCCTTGTGTCCTTGCTTGTGACATTTATAACAATTACCAATAAAAGTAGAATGTGATTGAGGAATACCTTTCATTTTGTTTTTGCAAATGTTTGAGGTGTGGCCTGGTTTTCTACAGTGATTGCATGACAACTTCTTGGTCCTTGGAGTTGCATAAACATTCCTTTGATCTGATTGACTAGATGATTCTCCATTGTTGGCGTACCCTATTCCTGTGTAGTTGTTGACTCTTCTTTGACCGTCAAGGAAATCATCCATTCTTTTATTGCTATCTTAAGCTTTCTTGATCAATTCATTGTGCTGATTCTGAATCTTGACTTCATGCTTTAGTTTCTCATTCTCTTCCCTTAGCTCACTGATGATCTGTATTCTTTCAATGAGTTTAGTATTTAATCTGTTTGCCTCTTGACTCATAAGAATAATATGATTGGTAATCTCATGGTGATGATCAGTAAGTCTTTGAATCTTTGATTCTTTTTCTTGTAGCTTCTCAGTGATTTTCTTCCTATCATCAATAGCCAATGTTCTCTCTGATTCTGATTTTCTTGAATCATTCATGACATCAATCATTTTTACCATCTGAGTCTCTTGACCAATTTGTAGCATCTTGATTTGCTCTGTCAGATGTAGATTGACTTCTTGTAGACTTGTGATCTCTTCTACTGATGTGTCTGAAGCTTTGTTTGTTGATGATTCAACATAGTTGAAGTAATCTGGGATCTCCTCTTCTTGATAATCTTTTTCATTAAGCTTAGTTGCCATGATCTTTCTTTCATCAAGCAACTTTCTCATGCTTACTCTCGCCTCTTTATACTCCTCATAGTAAATCTGAATTTGTAATTGCTCATTCTCAATAGTCTTGTCCAGTTTGTACTTTTCCATTGTGTTGATCTTTTCTCTTAAGTCTTTAAGCTTTTTTTAAGAAAGAGACTTAGCTCTGATATCAATTGTTGGAATTATTGGAATGATGTACTGAGAGGGGAGGGGTGAATCAGTACCTCTAAAACTTTTTATGTGGTTGGCCCATTAACCTTTGAGTCATCAGATTTGTATATTCCTATCTATCTGTTC
>MU217398.1:2088-27955 GCA_018584345.1 Thuja plicata | reverse complement strand
TACTACTTTGCCTATGGAAGGAAAGTATTCTTCAAAGTAAAAGAATATGCACATAATGAGGGAACCAAACTTACAAGTGTTTGTCTTTGAAGATCTTATGGTGTTCATGTTCTCCTCAAGTTGATTCGACAAAATCTCTGCAAGCTCCATCTTCTTTCCTTGTTTGATGATCTTGTATGTTGTGCTCATAACAGTGCTTGCTATGCTATTCATGTTGCTGGCCTGAAAGATCTTGTACCCTACCACACATGCACCAAACTTGATTTCTTCGTCGGTGATAGTGTTGACCTTGAGAGCTCTTTTGTCTAATTTTGCACCAGTTAGCTTTTCCACTTCCTTCACGGATGGGTGCTTGTGAGCTTGTAGTTTTTCGGTTGTAGGATATCCAAAAACTGCATGAATAACATCCTTTGTTATTCTTTTTTTCTTATTGAGCCATAAAGTTTGGTTATGCATTCTTTTGAGAACTATCTTTATCCATTCTGTCTTAAAAACTCTAGGAAAGTGTAATGCATTTGTGAGACCTTTCACTTCCAGATGCTTGTGCTCTTCTTTTAGGTTTCCATCTTCATCATAGAGTGCCCTATAGGCATTATCTAGGTCAAGATCTCCTAATTCTGAGATCTTGCAATATATATAGGACCTTACGTCCTCTATCAGCAAAACCCTAGGTGGGATTCTGGAGAATGCTCCAGAATCATCAGGTTGTGATGCGATTTCTGGGTGGAGCTTGTATTTAGGTTCAACACAAGTGCCTCTGTTGATAAGCTTGATCATTTTATTTTTATCTTCTATCAACTTTTCAACTCTAGAAGTAGATGCCATCATTTTCAAAGATTTAGGGCTTTTCATAATTTAAACAGTGCGGTCGGTGAATGCAGGTACTTACTAAATCTCCTTGATCACTCGTGAATCCTTTGAGTTGAGTTAGAATCTTGTTGAGGTCTCACTTCAATTTTCTCTTTAATCACTTTGCATAGCTCTTCTTGGTTGCTCAAAAATTACGGGTACAAAATGAGTTCTTCCATCGCACTTTTATAACTTTTGTGCCCTAAGTTGTCATTAATGCCCAACAACTCATCGGTATACAAAGACTGAGTTCGTAAGTTGAGATATAAATAACATCTTTGTTGTAGGCGCAAAGTGTCAGGATTGCTAGCAGCTTTGGTGACTTCACCAATGTTTGTCGATAAAATGGTGACAACAACTTTCATTGGCTCAAGGATTATCGATGTCCATCGGTTTACACTTAGCAACTTTGCTTTTGTGTAATGACCGATACATTTTGGTAAGTAGTGTTTTAACTTCTCTGTGTGTGTTCACCGATGTTAATTTGTACCCATTAACCGATGGTTGTTTTACAATAATATTACAAGTAACAATATAGTGCATCTTCAATAATTCTAATTTTGTCTATATGATCAATATGTAAATGGAACTGATGCATAATATAACTTGTCATAATGCAGTTCCATACTTGTGCAACTTAGTTGGAGATGGTGATGCCACCAAATCCATTGGATGGGGTGTCATCATTTGTATTTCTTGTTCCAGCACCTTCAGTGTTTATGGCTTTTACCCACATCTTGTTTCTCATCTTCTTGATGTCATCAATGGTGTTTCCATTGGGATAAGTGCTTGTTTCTGTCAGTCGGTCTTTGTAATCTTTTATCACATGTCCAACCTTATGAGAATGTAAACATGCCATACCTGGATTGAACCATCCTCTTGTTTTTCTAGTCCATTTCCTCATAAAGTTGGTAGATATATGACCATACCTTCCACATGTTATGCAATTTACCCATGTGTTATAGTCCCAAACATATGAGTTACCTACTCTTGTTGGTTTGCAGCCATTATCAGGTTCTTTTGGTGTCCATGCTTTCTTACTCTTTTTCTATGATATGTATGTCCATTCATTTTGCAGGTAGGACAGTACTTGTCCATGTAGGTTTCCTTCTTTGGTTTTGTCATCTTGGATCTGCATTCATATGCCTTGTGTCCTTTCTTGTGACATTTATAACAATTACCAATAAAAGTAGATTATGATTGAGGAATACCTTTCATTTTGTTTCTGCAAATGTTTGAGGTGTGGCCTGGTTTTCCACCATGATTGCATGATAGCTTCTTGGTCCTTGGAGTTGCATAAGCATTCCTTTGATTTGATTGATTAGATGATTCTCCATTATCGGCGTACCTTATTCCTGTGTAGTTGTTGACTCTTCTTTGAATGTCAAGGAAATCATCCATTCTTTTATTGCTATCTTCAGCTTTCTTGATAAATTCATTGTGCTAATTCTGAATCTTCACTTCATGCTTTAGTTTCTCATTCTCTTCCCTTAGCTCACCGATGATCTGTATTATTTCAATAAGTTTAGTGTTTAATCTGTTTGCTTCTTGACTCATAAGAATAATCTGATTGGTAATCTCATGGTGATGGTCAGTAAGTCTTTGATTCTCTGATTCTTTTTCTTGTAGCTTCTCAGTGATTTTCCTCCTATCATTAATAGCCAATGTTCTCTCTGATTCTGCTTTTCTTGAATCATTCATGACATCAATCATTTTTACCATTTGAGTCTCTTGACCAATTTGTAGCATCTTGATTTTCTGTGTCAGATGTAGATTGACTTCTTGTAGACTTGTGATCTCTTCTACTGATGTGTCTGAAGCTTTGTTTGTTGATGAGTCAGCATAGTTGAAGTAATCTGGGATCTCCTCTTCTTGATAATCTTTTTCATTAAGCTTAGTTGTCATGATCTTTCTTTCATCAAGCAACTTTCTCATGCTTACTCTCGCCTCTTTATACTGCTCATAGTAAATCTAAATTTGTAATTGCTTATTCTCAATAGTCTTGTTCAGTCTATACTTTTCCATTATGTTGATCTTTTCTCTTAAGTCTTTAAGCTTTTTCAAGAAAGAGACTTAGCTCTGATACCAATTGTTGGAATTATTGGAATGATGTACTGAGAGGGGAGGGGTGAATTAGTACCTCTAAAACTTTTTATGTGGTTGGCCCATTAACCTTTGAGTCATCAGATTTGCATATTCCTATCTATCTGTTCATCTTTCTATATGTATGTGAAATCATAATATAAGTTCTTTACATGTGTAAACATTCAAGAAACATTCATGAAAACAAATAACACATAACACATGATATGTTATTGCAGAAAACTCCTGTTAGGAAGTAAACCTGTGGAGGGGATGTCTACCCACAAAACTTCACTATCTGCAGATAAGAAGGGAGTCGATAAAGGCTTACAATTGATCACTTCTGATGATCTACCCTATTAAGAGTATTATGGTGGAGACCTTTTAGGATCTACTTCGTTTGAAGCTTTAGCAACACTGTTAGGTGTGCACTCTGTTAAGAGATTTATCAAAGAACGATTAGGTCCACCTTCTACAAAAGGATTTTAGTTTTGATACACTTGTTAGAATTCAACTACAATATAAATGTTGATCTGATAGTGAATGCAATCTCTAATTGCTAAGAACAAATCTTGTAAAGCTTACAATGTAAATGTAATCACCTTGAGTGATTGAGTGATACCTTGTCTCTGCTTGTCGGTAGCCTTTCTATGTTCTTGATAACTACTTTGATCTATTTTTGTACTTTGCATGAATTTTCTTATGCTGCTTAGATGCTCTTCATGGCTACTATCATTTTTCAAATGATTACAATTCTTGTTCATTACAAATGATTGAACATCTATTTATACTAGTTCCTAGCTCTATTTTTGATTCACGCTTTTACAAATTAACTCTAGATCCAAGGTTTACAACTTGACCTTGATCTTTGGTTAGAGATGTTTTAGATCCACTAGGATGCTTTAAAACATTCACAATTTACTTTATTGACCCTCAAGTAAAGATTTAAAATAAATAAAAAACTCTATAAATATAATTATAATGTTTTATCTGACATGTAAAGTCAGATCCACTTTTTGTGGGTTCTGTAATTGAATGTCAGTTCTGATGGTTGGGTTGTTCTATCAGTTTTGTACTCCATCAATGTCCCTTATTGAACTGTTCATCATGTGTGCCTTTTCTGCTCCGCCGGTGATGTTCTCAAAACTATATCGTCGGTAATGCTTGTCGTCGGTTTCACTCTTGTCAATGTTTGTCGGGCATGTCTATACTTATCATTTTTACAATAGGCATTTTCATCTCATCGGGTATCCTTGCTGTCTGCCGCTTATGCTTATACTGATGACCTTTATCATGTTTTTCCCTTTAGGTATACTAATGGAAAAACTTAATGTCATCAGTTTCCACTACGAGATGCCCGCAAACGAAGACAAATCAAGGGAAATACCACATAAACATACAAAGAACACAAAAGGGATCTACCTACTTTGGGGTCAGTATGATCATAAGATAACATGTATATATATAGATATGATATTATTTCAAATGAATTAACATCATTCCCCAAAGAAAGTAGAACTACAATCACAATGGAGGAAAGAAAACTCAAGAGTTACGAAGAAGAGTCTTTTTAGACCACAACATGGAGACAAAAAAGAACCAGTGCTAATGTGTCATAGATCCAAGCGGACTATACAAGGAAAATGTTTATGAATAATAGCACAAGTACAACATAACATAAAAACAACATATAGAAGAGTAAAGATATATATAGTGGAATTATACAATAGGTTTGATTCCTTTATCACCTTGCACCAACAAAGTAACAAGGGTCATATAAAAGAGTCTAACAAACATTTAGAAAACACATTATGGGAGAAGCACAATACAACATGCAAAGACAAAAAGGGCTACCATGAAGGATAAGCCAATTAGGCACATCGTCTACTCTCCCCATCTTGGTTTATATCATTTAGGGAAGGTGGGAAACTCGCAAGAGGGGCTATATCCAATACAGTAGGAATAATAGCTAGTTCCAAACAAGGATCCTCTTGAGAATCATGATGCTCGATACTAGGTGTAATTATTAATTGAGTTGAAAGAATATGAGGTAAATCAATATCAATATCAATGGTCTCATATTCATCACTAAGATCAATAGGATCATCAATGGTATCCCTGTCATCAAGATTAATTAAAATAGGATCTAAGATGCGAATAGGATCATCATACTCATTCATCTTAACATCATTATGAATATTAACTTCTTCCAACACATCAGGCATAGGTTGGTCGAAAGAAGGTAAATAATTTCAAAGAACAAAAGAACAGGCCCTAGCATTAGCTCTACACTTCTTACGACATTCATTAGCAGATTTGTTACATTTTGCTTTGTTTAACACATTTTGAGAACTAGGAGGAATAACAAATGGTTCCTTCACAGGTTCTATAGGAGGATTGGTAGGATTCATAGTAGGCTGTGAAGAGACACTAGGAGGTTGAGTAATAGAGCTAACAGTAATCGATAAAAGAGGTATAGAAGGAGTGGGAAAAAGACCACAGTTAAGATCTATCCGAGGCATGCTTAACTCAAGAATTTTGTGATGTTTATATGCTTTATATGAATGAAAAAGGTTATCAAGGTGAGGAGGACATGAATTAGGTAATGAAGGCCAAAATAAATCAAGAGGAGCACAATCTCTAGGCCTAGAAGGTTGATACAAACTATGATTAATCATTTTTACCTCTCCATAATGAATGAACTTAAGATACATTTATGAATAGGAGAAGTAATAGCATACATAGAAGTTATCCAAGGCAAACCAAATTTGACTTGAAATTGATCAGAAGTAGGAATGAAAATGAAGGTAGTATGTACAACTTTACCACAAAGTTTAACAGGCAAGTTAACAGAACCAAGTACATGATAGAGAAAACCATAACAAGTTTGGATCCATGCATCAGATGGATCGTAACAATCAGGTTGTAGGTTTTTCATAAAAATGTTTTCCTTAGTAACGATATTTATTAAAGATGTGGGATCAAAAAGATAACCACGTGTAGGCATTTTAGCAATCCTAGCATAAATATAAAGGGGACCATTGGGAGCCTTAATAGTCTCAGAATCATCAAAGGTAATTGAAAGTTACCGAGGTCGTTTATCCTTAGTTAGTTTATGAGGTTTAGGTGGAACTTGAAGTTGAGGTGGAGGTGAAGGATCTTGAACAGTAGGTTGAGATGAAAAAGTGCACTCCACATGATTGACAATGTGATTAAGATCATCCATCTTTGACTTGTAAACAATATCCATAGAAGATGGTTGAGTGATGGTATTAGTATCATGTGTAGGTAAAGGATTCATATAGATTTGAAGGTTTTGATTAGGAGGAGAGATATATTTGTTCCCATTAACATCAAAATTACCAACAAATAAAGCATTAGAATCGATTAAGTCTTGAATTTTATGCTTTAGAGAATAACATTTTTCACTATCATGGCCATTCTGGTGGTGGTATTGGCAAAAAACTTTAGAATCAAAGGATTTTGATTCTATCATGATAGGAAGGATAGGTAAAATAGGGGGAAAGGTAATCATATTATCACATAACAACCTACTCATAATAGAATGTAAAGATTCAGAGAGAGGAGTAAACGTACAATTCATACGAAAAATAGTGGATGTAGAAGTGGCATTGTTGGATGCAACAACAACTTGATCAACAGCCACATTCATCTGTTTATTAATCTTGCCATAGTTGTTAGGTTTCTAAAACTTAGTAGGATTAGGAGAAACATCACTCTTATCAACTAGAACAGGAGCCATTGGAGTGTTGCTCTCAAATTGACTCACTTGTAATTGATAATGATGAAGTGCTGCACAAAGTTGTTGAAAAGAGGTAAATTCAGTAAGCATAATTTTATCTCTAATATCCTTTTGTAAATTTGAAATACACATATGTTGAATATCAATATCAGGAATAGGATAAGAAATCTGAGCATACAAATGCTTAAATCTACCAATAAAATTAGTCAATTTTTCCTTAATGTTTTGTTTACAATGCATTAAATTAGTTAAGGACACTTGCGGACCAATGTTATTTTGAAATTGTTGGATAAAGGTATTAGCAAGTTTAGGAAAAGAATCAATAGAATAAGGAGGTAAAGAACAATACCATTGCAAGACCTTATCACGAAAAGTCCTAGCAAATAACTTAGCTAAAATCCTATGGTCATAAGCATAATCACTACAAAGGATTTGAAATGTTTTAACACGAGTAACGTGGTCTCCTATACCATTGTAATTCTCAAGACAAGGCATATTGGCTTGTTGAGGGGTAGTAGCATGAATAATGTCTAAGGATAAAGGACTACCCATGTCATATGTAGGAATGATAAACTTGGATTGGGTTAAGGATGCAAGTTGTTGTTGTAAAGATGACATAGTTTGAGCCAAACTAATAATTGTGGAATCATTAGAATAAATAGGTGGCATAGAAATATTAGGAACAATAGGAAAAGTGTAGGAAGTAGTAGGAATGGAAGACACAATGGGTGCAACACTTGGAACCACATTTGGAAGGGGATTGGAATAATTAAAAGGCACACTATGATATGAAGGTTGTGAGGTAGGTAGAGAGACCGGTGGAACACTCACAGGAATAGATGAAATTGGGAGAGATGTAGTCATCAAAGGAGGAGTATAAGTAGGAATGATAGGTAAAGGAATAGAAGAAGGTCCCTCACTAGTGACAGGAGGAGTGAAACCTAGATCTTGAGCCTCTTGAGCTAAAGGTTTAACATTCAAATGCATAATATGAGTGATACCACACAAGAGATTAATACCTTGATCACTATAACAAAGGAATTTCTTAAGATCCTCCATAGCTTGGATAGAATCTTGATTATGGTTTTCTTGAATAAGCCAATTTCCCATTTTATCAAGTCCGGTTGAAAGTTTTTGCACTTGTTCAGGAGGAACTCTTAAAGCATCATCCTCATCATGAGATGAGTGAGAAGAGTTATGCTCCATAGAAGGATTGGAATCACGAGTGATCAAATTGTCATCCAAGATCCTAAGGAAAGGAGAGGAAGACTTAGGATCGAAGGAACCCATAAGTCTATGACTTCTTCTAACTGGGATACTATAAGAAGGACTAGAAGTGGTAAACCTCATACACCAATGCAATGCAAATGAACTAATTTAGGAAATACAAGATTATGATTTTAATTTTTGAAATGTAAATGAAAGAACATAACGGAAAGATAATCTAATATGCATGCAAGATTAAACATAAAAGATGTAAATTTAACACCAAAAAAGAAAGAGTTGTCTATCGCGGGTTCACCAAAATGTAACATAAGAAATATTACATTTAGAAATGTTTGTATATGAAATAGATATGTGTTACCAATGTGTAAGATATGAAATGTGTATTTGAAATGTAGGGGGTGAATAAGATGTTCCCTTTAATCCTTAGATGCACAAATGAAGGATCCAAATTGATTAACCCCAAAGGAAGGATCAATGCATAAATGAATCAATCATTTGGAAATAAGCAAAGAGGAAGATCTTAAATTCTTGTTTTAGAAAAGAATGTGTGATAGGTTTAGATAGATTAAGAACCTTAATTGAAATGAATAAGAGGAAAGTACTAAAATTGAAATGTTACAGATCTAAAGAATGCTATTTTCAGGGGTATGCACTTAGTTTCTGGAAAATCTGAGACCATATTTGGAATAGAAACACATAAACGAACAAAACCCAGAAATATTTTTTTGTTCTGACACAATTCCAATTTTGACCCTCAATTCAATGTCATCATTGACCCAAAATTTACAATTCTGACCTAGGGCAGAATCAACCTAAAAATTCTATGATAGGAAATCTATTTTTGGATCCTAAAATTTTGCTAGAAAGGGTATCTGAATCTGCACTCTGATCTGTTGTTCTAAACCTGTACCTGAAAGAAAAATGGATTTGTTTGTTGGGGAGAGGGGTTTGCCTTGGTCAAACCCTTGTTTTGGAATTAACCTCAAAGTATAATTGAAATTGCATAAGTAAAACAAAGTAAATGAACAAATTCACCTTGCTTGTATAAGCCCTTATGGTGGATTCGAATCCGTGAATCCACAAGTATGTATGCACCAAATGTTTGGAGAATGTAGAATGTAGAATGTAGAATGTAGTATGTCTCAAATCAATTGCTTGTAGATCTTCAACACCAATCTTGAATGGATCTTTGAATAGGAAGGGGCTTGGAGGAATGTGGATGGAGAAATCTTCAACAAGAGGACTCCGTGGAGCTTGAATCCTTCAATGGCCACCAATGGATCTTCTTGATGAATTGAGTGCTTGAGAAGTGATTGAATGCTTTAGAATGGATGAATGCTTCAATGACGTATTGGCTTGCTTCAAATCTTGCTCCTTAGCTTGCTTGAATTTCCTTAGATGATGGTCCTTAGAGAAAATGAGAGGAAAAAGCTTCCTTATATATGAATCTAGGGCACAATCTTCTAGAGAGGCCTACATAGGAGAATTAAATTCCAATTAGACCTATACCCCTAGAAGAGGACCTATATTAAATATAATTTAAGATTTGTTTCTTCGAAGACCAAAGCAGCTGACCCGAAAGCGAGAATCAACTCTTTCCAAAGCCTGACATCTGAAACCCTAGAAATCTAAAATTTGGACCCTAGGTTAGAAAAAAGGTTGATTTTGACCTAGGTCAAGGTCAAGGTTGACCTTGACCTTGAGATCAAAGTCCCAGTTTGCAGTTTGGAGTGTCAAAAATAGGTTGGAAAAAGTGGAAAATGGGGCAGAACAGGGGGAAAAAGCCAGATCCAAGTCAGAGACCCATTCAAGGCGCTTGACATGACCCCAAACCACTTACTCGGAAGGATAAACCAGTCTAAAATGGATGTGATTGCATTTTACAACTATACACTTACTAATCAAGGTGTGTTGCTCCTTCAATAGAATTAAACATTGCCCTTTTTTGTTCAAGTCATGTACCCATTGGAGTAACCCAATTACGAGTTTGATGTAAGTAAGATCCTTGAATTGAAAATGAACCATTGGGTCTATAAGTGCAAGAGATTGAGTTTTTTGTTTTGGCTATTGCTTCATCTGCATCACTGTACCATCATGCTTTAATGCTTATTCATAATCTATTCTGATGCCCCCATTTTGACACATGCAGGGAGGACACTTGAAAATAATTTAGCTTTATACCTGCCAATTGTATTTTTTATGAAGACACAAGAGTATTTTGAAGTATGCTTATGAAAAAAAATGCACCTTCCATTTTTTATTGATGGATGTCCATATATGTACATATATTATTCCAAGACTCCCATTTTATCATAGGCAGGAAGGATGCTTGAAAAGGTTTTTGAATTGGGATTTATACCTTCTTTGTATTTTCTTGAAATTTTCTAAAGCATTTTCAAAAATCTATTTTGTGCATATCCTACAATCATTAAAATCCATGAAACCATTTTTTCTTCAAGTATACTATCATGGGTTTTTGATTCTCTGATGTATCTTCATGCCCTCACACAACTTGTATGCTTCACTCCATACCCCAGTGTGTGTATTAATGAACAAGGATGAGCACAAGCCAAAAATAGGAATTATAACATCTTGTATGAAGAAATAATAGTAACTCATTCAAACCCCCTGAAGAGTCTCGAAGTTTCTTTTTTTCATCTAGATTATGAGTTATGTAGTGACTGATTTTTCAACTAGTGAATTTTTCAGCTTTAACTAAACGTTTATTATGTTTTTGGCCATGGTCAAATCTGTTAGTGATAAAACATCTTTTGTTACTTGTACAAATTATATCTTTTGCATAGAGATTCAAAATGACATGTAATTTATTTGAAATTGCATAATTTTTTTTGGGAGGAATAAAAATATGTAAAATAATCAACTTTTGATATCTCCCTTATGATGCACTTCCCTAAGTTCAAAAATGCATTTAACATGCTCTAACACTCTTAAAATTCAATCAACATTGGAAGTTTATTGTATTCCTTGAAGTTGTAAATCCATGGTAAAGTGAAATAAGGTGAACCTATGAGTTTCAAACTAATAACTATCCATTTCTTTGAGATATAGACATCTTATCAGTAAAATTATAGGGATTAGGCATTTCATAATAGCATTTTATTGATTTTTGGTTCTTCCAAAAAGACACACTCCTTGCCCCTTGACCCAAAGAGGGTATTTAAGCACATTCAAACTAGTTACAACCAACTTCTCTATCATGAGATTATGGCTAGATCTTTTTGATATAAAATAGCTCATAATATCATACTATCATTGAAAATGTTCAATGATCTAGTAAAAACTAATCAAACATACTCATTTATCTATTGTAATTTCCTTGCATGTATTTGGTGGGAGTTAATAGATAATTTTAATTCTTTAATATCCATAAGTAACAGGGGTAATTTTACTTTGGATTGGTCATGCTTCTTTGTGTCTTGACAGTCCCAAATAACATTGTCTCAGTCTACTGTCATTCCTAGTCATAATATCAATCATCCCAAGTTAGGAAATTCCTTGATTGAGTAGTAGTTCTTCATTCTTACAATTGATGTATGCTGATGCTAGAGTGGAAGACTTGGTGTAACAAAAAAAAAATGGTTGGGATATATCTATAATGAATTCTTTTCAAAATAAATTGACTGGTCCAAGTTACCTTTGTCTCTACACCAGGCACATGGAATCAGTTAAAAAATGATTGTTAGGTATTGAAACAAGGATACATATCTTTGTCATACAATTTAAGTTGGTCAGGGTCCCTTGGAACCAAATCAAAGTAATGAAAATTTCATTTGCATAGGTCATTAAGTCTCAAGGTACTGATTGTCTGGTCTTAAGGTTGAATCACAGTCACAGTCTAATTCATTCCATATCATGTCAATCTGCCTAATGTATTGAATTCATGCATGTTAGGGTCTATTTTGTGAGAGTCATTATTTGTATATTCAAACCTTTATTAAAATTAATTCATAGGAGGGAAAAGTATCGTTGAATCTATAGAAGTCATAGTGCTAATTCTAGGATAGACCTTCACCAAGCTTTTGTAGTTTCAATTTTTTGCCTCACAAGTGGTTGTCTAAATTGTTTACGAGTGTGGAAGTGTTTTTTTGGATTTAGCAACCTAAAAGGAGACTAGTTTGCACAAATTCCATGAATGAATTAGTTAAGTCCTATATCTATCCCACAAGGAAACATAAAAATATCTTTTCAGTTAGTCATAACATTGATGCAAGGAGATATGGAAGATGAGAGTTTGATGTTTGAACATATCATAGAAACTGCTCCAAGGATGAATTATGATTTTTATCCAAAGAGGATTAATTTCCTTTCTTTTCAATTGAATTGAGGGTGCAGAGGGTTTCTTTTCATCATTTGGGTATATCGAAATGAGTGGTATATTGAAATGATGCAAAGCGACCTCTGCACCCCAATTCCAGTGAAGAGAGAAAGGACATTGATCCCCTTTGGATAAAGAGGCTTCAGAATAAAAAGATGGTATCCTACCATTTCTACCTGAAAATCATTTCCAATGGATCATATATGCTCTATCCTACCATAGACATGTGTGTGGCCCTTATCATAGTTGTAACACAAGATCTAGGTCATGAGGTTCCAGTGGACCTAGATGATCTGGGTTGAACCATACCAAGTTCCACTTTCTACATTGAAAAATTACCATATCCTGCTCTTCAAGGGTGGGTTATTTATTACTGCCATGTCATCTTATATTTAGTTGTATGCTCCTAATTCTAATTAGTAAATAAGTTAATTTTAGCTACCCCTAATTGTTTATTGTCTACTATGTAAAATTTACCATATGTATCATGTGACTTATGTAAATCTGATTATGATTGATTTGTTAATCTTTAAAGGCACTAAGAGGGGGGTGAATCAGTTTAACCACAAATCTAAAAATCTTCTTTAATAGATCCCACGATACCCAACATGCAAAACTAAATACAATATAGAAGTATAGAAGATAAAACATCCACACAATATAAATTGAACACACAAGATTTTTCCCATGGAAACCCTTGTTAGAGGGAGAAAACCATGTGTGAGATGATACCCACAAATTTCACTAGTGTGCCAAAGAAATCTTCTTTGTTAGGAGAAATTACAAACACCCTGTTAGGGGTATACCCAGTTAAGAGTACCTTAAGCATAGTTAAGAGCTGATACAAGTCCTGATAAGAACTACCTTGCTAAAAAATTCAAAATCCTTCTAAGAATTACCTTGTTAGAGGATTTATGCTTTAGATCATTTTAAAGATCATTCTCGCCCTATTAGGAGTGACCTTGTTAAAGGATTTAAGTTGCAAACCTGTTAAGGCTTGCCTTGAAAAATGCCCAAGAATAACTAATCTGATAATGACACTCTATGTCTGATAGATCCCCTTCAATTTTGATCACAGTGCCTCCTTAAGCATCCAACACCTTAACATAATCACAATCTCTTATTTCATCATCTAAACATCTCAACATCAACCCTAAACCTCAATTTCAGCCTTCTATAATTTTTTTTATCAAAGTCAACCTTTTGCCCTAAAAGATTTTATCCACTAACATAAAGATCAAATATAATCATACCAAAACACATTGGTCAACTCAATAAATTCAACACAACATTTATCAAGTCAAAATCAAATATTTCTAACATTAAGGTGACCGGTTAGCTGATCTAACCATACAAACTCTACCTATCCTCTGTTCTTCTACCAATGTCACTTAAATCATCAATAACTTGCTCCAATCTTCAAACTAACTCATGTGATCATAGATAAAGAAGTATATTCCTTTTTAGATGTTAAGTGTTTGATCGTAAACCTTAAATCGATCTCAAATGCCAGATCCAGTTGACTATTCCTTGCATTTTGTCTTCTACCCAGTTGACTGAACACTTAGTTATTTCATCAATTTAGTCCTTCAATACTACTGATAAATCTGATCTCATAACTCTAATATATTATATTACCATAAGTGACAACACCTCAATACAAACATATGATCAAAACACAGATCATCTTCATCAAATGCCAACAATCTCCCCCTTTGGCATTGATGGCAACACTTCAAAAAAATTTCTGCTAAGTTTCCTAGCTAATGCATAAATGAAAAATTCATTACATATATTAAGCTAACTCCCAATAGCTCAAAATCTCCCCCTAGGAATATACACCCATAGAATAATACATTACATTGTTCATGGAATTTTCAATACAAACATACATACATCTCTCCCCCTTTGACAAAAATGACAAAGGTGTTACAAAAATGTGCAAAATTTTATTAATTGAGAGAGTAGCATAATCCTATTTATAATCTACTAAAAATATCATTGAAGATAACCTTTAGAATATGTAAATCATTATCCCAAATCTTCAATAGACTCTCTGTGATAACAATCTTCCCTCTGAGCAAAAACACAAGTTCTTGTAGTCCATTGATTGTACACACATCAGGGAATGCTAGGGCTTTCTTTGCCTCCTTTGGACCATGTTGCAAAAATTCTAACTTAAGAATCAAAATTTTATGTAACTCCAGTAAGTTAGTTATCCTTTTGTCTTCCTCATTCCTATATGATTTCAGCTTGAGATGTATATTGCTAACCTCGACACCAAAATTAGTAGAAAACTTATGTATATGATTGAAAGTTGCAACAAGTAACCTAACATCTTACCAAGCATCACTTTTACTCCTCTCTAAATCTTTCCAAAATAGAGACAATTAGAAGAATTTTTTTTGAGGATTTTACTTCCTTTCAATGCATCCTTTACCTGATTAACAGTCCCAGAGAGTATTTTGTTGTCTGATGCAATTGACTGTGCAAGCTTCTCTGATATTTTCTTTTCATAGTCCTTTTCTTCTTTCAAAACTGCCTCATCTTCAAGACTCTTCATCTCTTCATTAGTAGTAGTAAGAAAATGTGCAAGTTTCTCTATTAGTAGAGAATTTTGATCAACTTTTACTTTTCTTAGTAATTCAGTAAGAATTATCTGAGTTTCTTGCTTCATTGTTTCCTTTTTGTCCTTTGACTTGAGTGTCATAGAAAAATCCATCACCTCCTTGGGGATCATAGTACTCAAGTTCACATATCGCTTATGTAGTATATCATCTTCTGCAAAACTCTTCTTGGATTGGGAGAGAGGTGTTACCTTTTCTTGTTCTTGTTCCTTATCTGTAGCTTCCTTCTTTGTAACTTCCTTCTCTTTTGCTTTCTCTTGATGTTGATCATCTCTAGAACATTTATCTTGTGTAACATCATTCATAAATTGACTGGTACATAAGTTCACTGGTTCTTCTTCTTTTTGTTCCTCATATGCATCTTGTTTCTCATGTGATTCCTAGTGATCTTGTGTATCCATGGGCTCATCCTTTATCTCCATGGAAGGAATATCATCAGTAGTGTCATATTTTTCTTCCTCAAGTGTGATCTTCACACCATAAATAGTAAAACCTTTAGCAGCTTGAGTTACCACTGGATCAACATTGTCCTTTTATTTTACTGGTTCCACTTGAACTTCCATATCAACTTCTTCAACATTGTCTTTTTCTTCTTCCTAAACAAGTCCTAAAAGCTTCTTTAAAATACTCACTATTTCATCTTTCACTGATTAAGAATCACCAATTAGTAATCTTGTAACTCGAGACTTAGTCTTAAAATAATGTCTAACCTTTTGAAGTGTCTCATTGATTTCATCTGTATACATATTTGGTTGTAATTGAACTAGGGTATATTCAATTATTTATTTGTCAAGTTTCAATATAGTATGCCACCTAGCTTCAATTTTAGCATATAATGTTGTAGGAATTTGACCTTGTAATTCTATTAGGGCTTTTCTTAGCTTGTGCATGTTGGAAATATCAACATCATTAATCATCTTCTGATCTTGTCCATTGACCTTGTCATAGAACTTTCTTACATCAACTAACACACCCCACTATTTAACTATATGCACAATATTTTCAACAGAAATAAATTTTCCAAAATCAAGCTTAACAGATTTAGTAGTAGGGGAACCTAAAACCTTAAATTTCTTGTTTGTTTCCTTGATCTCCTTCTTCTCTTTCTCAGACTCAGTTCCTTCACTTTCCTCATCAGAAAATTTCTTAGCTCCTTGTGCATTTTGTTTCTTTCTTTTTTCTGTCACCTTTTATGTACTTGGTGTTTTGTTGATTGGCATATTCTTAGACTTGGCTCTCTTTAAAGGTTCATTGTCTTGTGTTTTTATGGGAGGAGAAGGTTTCTCCTTCTTGACTCTTGTGGCACTCCTTTTTTCAGACTGGTTGGGGTACTACCAGATGCACCAACAACTTAAACATCATCAACATCCTTGGCTACACCAGATGTACTATCTTGTCTTGCAACATGCTTAGCTCTAGATTTCTCTATTTGATCATTTGTGAAACCCTTCTAAGACATGAACATTTCAACATCTTTCCTCAACTTTTTATCAATAACTAGTTTCATCAACTCATAATGTACTTTCAGTTACTTCTCTTCATATGTCCCAAACCTTGGAGTCTTGGGATCTACCGGTTGAGCTAAAAGATTCTCTTCATACATAGAAAGTATGTCTCCTTCCATTTCATAACCCATAAGCATCACCCATGAGGTTCTTGGCTCAACTGCTTCCATCATACATGTTTCTATGTCTACCATGAAACAAATGGTATCTTTGTATTTTTCAACAATCTCAGATGGAATTCTCTCTTTCATGCATATTTTTATGAAAATATTTTAGGTAACCCTATACCTTGCTAGTGAGATCATTTCCTAAGAGTCTGATATAATTGTTTATCTGAATGAAATATGGAGTGATGTTTCCTATACCAGGGAACATATTTTGAAAATAGAAAAACAAACACATAATCACCTGGACATATTTGAACTTCAGTCTCTTATCCTTCTTGATCTTATCCAGGTTTAACATTAATTGTTCTCTCATGAGTTCAACCAACTCATAGCCTTCATTCTCCTTTATCATCATATGGGTAGTATGAATAGTACCATTGGGTATACTATTCAACCTACTATAATGATACACCTTATAACCAATAACCATAGATGCATACTTCACCTCAACATCTAAAATTTTTTTCACAGTCATCACATGTCCATCCCACTTGGATTTAGTCAATCTAATCATTTCTTCTTTATGAATGGTGCAAAGAACATGTACATTACCGATTGAGCATAGGCCAGTTACAACATGGATGTCTTCCTTTCTATTTTATGTGGTCAGTCCAGTCACATGAACTGGTCATGAATTCTTCTCAGAACATATCTAACCTAATTATCCTCAAATTCATCAGGGTAGCTATCTACATGATGAAAACCTTTTTTTGCTATATGTTTGTGCTCATCTTTCAACACTAGGTTGTCATCACAAAATGTCTCATATTGTTCATGTATTTCCCCTGATCCTAAGTCTTCCAACTTATAATGAATATATGCTCTAACATCCTCTATATGTAGAACATCATAGGGCATGCTAGATAGGGCTTCCACTGGGTCAATGGATTTCTCTTATATTCTGGATGTGGTCTCTCAGTAATATCAATCAATTTTGGAGTAGACATCTTAAATTTGTAACCACAAGTGCAGATATCAGATAAATACCTTGAAAAATTTGCAACTAGGGTTCTTTTTCCCAAAGAACACAATAGCAACCAGTTGAATTGATTTTTTAGATCAATTCAAACAATCTCTCCTTATCACTTGGATCTCATCAAATGGCTCAAACAATGCTTTTTTTGCTCCAAAATAGCGTTCACAATGCGCAAGGTGAAAATGGAAACCAAAAATAACCTTTTATCAACCTTTGCATGCATGCATTAAATGTACTTACTGATTGAGCTAACCTTTTCACCGATTGACCCAAATTTCAATATCGATGATGAAAACATCATATTATTCATGAAAACTTCATTGTGCTCCAATAGACATTATTGCATCTTAATATGTTGATAGATCTTACCACACACCTATAGGGGGTCTGAAGATGGATTCAACAATACTTGCTCCCCCTAAGCCACATGAATGGTTAATTTGATGAAGAATTCTCCACACCCGATGGAGATGTGGATTCCTATGTTTTCTTATTGCCTTCCTCCTTCCAAGTACTTTTTATCTCTTTCCCTACTTCTACATTCACAATTTGCTTCTCTTTTCAATTTCTTGATTGGTTTACCAATTGGTTTCTTAACCTACAATTCCTTAATAAATGCCCAAAATTGTGAATATGAAAGCATGTCATACCAGTTGTTATCCATGGTCTAGAATTACCTCTTTCAGTCCTCATTCTACAATTCACAACCATGTGTCCATAGTTACAACATATTGAGCATGTGACATCAAATTACCTCTCCCTTTGGTAAGGGCTTTTCTGATTCACAAGTGACCTTTGATTGATAACTCTTGACCTGCACTCATCAGCTTTGTGACCATATTTGTTGCAGTTGTAATAGTAACTAGCAAAGCTACTAGATCTACTACTAGATCTAGATCTATAGTCATAAGCAATATGACGATACTTATTGTAGTTGTAACAATATCCATAAAAAATGCTAGCATTATTTGGAAACCTACTCCTACATACATTTTCAACATGACCTACCTTATGAAAATTTAAATACATAGGTTTGTAGGCTTTCTTACTAGATTTTATTTGTGTTACCTTCAGTGGAGAGTTTTCTTCATGCTTGATCTTTATTCCATAATATTCATCAACTTTAAAATTAGTCTTACCAGTGTATCTAATGCATGTGGTCTCTTTTTTCCTTCTTTGATTCCTTATCTTCTCATCAAGTTTTGCAGTGCTCTCATTAAATTTCTTCAACAGATCATTAGCACTTTTTAATTTTTCTTTCAGTTTCTTATTCTCATTTCTCAAATTCTCATTCTGCATTAGGGCTTCTTGATTCCCTTCAATAGTCTCTTGTAGACTTTTACTTGTCTCATGTAAATGTGCATGAAATGTACCAACCTCTTATTTAGATATGAAAATCTCATCTACTTTAGCCTATAGGGCTTTTTCTTTTGCTTTTAGGGATTATTTTGCAATTGTATTTGCTTCCTCTATTGCCTTCCTTGGTTCCATTTCTTCACCCAATCTAATTTAAAAAGCTTATAGTTCTCTCTTGATGTTCTTCTTGTCCTTATGCAACTAATCATTCTCTTTTGACTGTTCTTCCAAGGCTTCTTCAGATTCATCAAATCCACTTTGTTCAAACAATTTCTCAATGTAGTCTTGAATCTTAGTTTATTGTTTAACAAGATCTTAACTTTTGTCTCTTGATTGCTTCAGTTGTCTTTTCAATTCCTCAATGAGCGATCTAGCTTCCTTGAGTTTCCTCTTGTACTTCAACAAACCCTCCATATTTGCCTTAAGGATCTTCCCTGAGTTGTTAGGCTTCTTCAAGGGAACTAGGCTCTGATACCAATTCTTAGTCTTTAAAGGCACTAAGAGGGAGGGGGGTGAATCAGTGGAGCCACAATCTGAAACTCTTCTTTAATAGATTTCACAACACCCAATATGCAAAACTAAATACAATATAGAAGCATAGAATATAAAATATTCATGCAATGTAAACTCAACACACAAGATTTTTCCCATGGAAACCCTTGTTAGAGGGATAAAACCACATGTGGGATGATACCCACAAATTTCACTAGTGCACCAAAGAAATATGCCCTATTAGGATAAATTACAAACACCTTGTTATGGGTATACCTAGTTAAGAGTAACTTAAGCCCAGTTAAGAGCTAATACAAGTCCTATTAGGAACTGCCTTATTAAAGGATTTAAAACTCCTTTTAAGAGTTATCTTGTTAGAGGATTTATTATTTATATCATGTTAAAGATCTTTCTCACCCTATTAGGAGTGACCTTGTTAAAGGATTTAAGCTGCAAACCTATTAGGGCTTGCCTTGATAAATACCCAAGAATAACTAATCTGATAATGACACTCTCTGTCTGAAAGATCCACTTCAATTTTGATCACAGTGCCTCCTTAAGCATCCAACACATTCACACAATCACAATCTCTTATCATTTTTTCTAAACATTTCAATATTAACCCTAAATCTCAATTTCATCCTTCTTTTATAACAACTTTATCAAAGTCAACCTTTTCCCTAAAACATTTTATCTACCCACATAAAGATATAATATAATCATGAAAAAACACATTGGTCAACTCAATAAATTCAACACAACATTTATCAAGTCATAAATCAAACATTTATAACATTAAAGTGACCAGTTTGCCGATCTAACCAAACAGACTCTACATGTCCTATGTTCTTCTGCCAGTGTCACTTAAATCATCAATAACTTGCTCCAATCTTCAAAATAACAGATGCGATCATAGATATATTAGTATATGCCTCTATAGTTGGTAAGTGTATGATCACACACCTTAAATCGATCTCAAACGCTAGATTTAGATAATTGTTCCTTGTATTTTGTCCTCTGCCTGGTTGACTGAACACTTAGTCATTTCATCAATTTAGTCCTTCAATACTACCAGTAAATCTGATCTCATACCTCCAATAGATTATGTTGCTAGTAATGAAAATACCTCAATACAGACCTAAGATCAAAACTCAAATCATCTTCATCAAATGCCAACATGACCTTCATATAAGATGAAAGATAACATTGGATAAATGAATTTTGTATGTAGGAACTTGAACCCCCTTTGGCAAGGATCCTATGTAGTCTATATAAAGGCAAGGTGAAGATTATTCTCATGGATCGATAGGTATAAGTCAATACACCCTATAGAAACCATTTATTATTTGATTTCTTTCTCTTTACACCCATCTTGGAGTGGGTTAATAATAAGCCAGGTTTTAGAAACTATATTTTGTAAAAAAATTGATTTTTTTATCACCTAAACCACATTGACATCCACATGGTATAGCCTATTTCACTTTCTCAGCCCTCGTATATTCTTTAGGTTGGGCTTATTCAATTACAATTATCAGCACTTGAGGCCCAAGTTGGGCTTATTCAAATTTAAATCTCAACCTCAACTTCAGGGTCGACTTATTTATCAAAATTACCCTCAATGATGAATTTGGGCAAAAAATATGAGCCATTCTTATCAATCCATGCAATGGACCTTTTGACAACCTTCCCTCAAATCTATTTGCAACATTTGAAAGAAAAAAAAAAGATATGATGAACCATCTATTACAACTTCTTGTTATCTCTCTCCATGGAATCCTAAAATTTATTTCCTCTCACAATAACAACCAACCCTATACCAACTATATTTCTCATTTAATGGAGTGCAGGTACCACAAAATAGGGATTTTTCAAATGTGTCTTCCTCGAGCAAGGAAAATTAAGGAAGAGAAGAGGAAAGTGAGACATGTAGTAGGTCTAAAAGAGGGAGATCAACTAGAGGTCAAATGATTAGAAGAAAATCCAATAAACACATGGAATTTTTTCTTTCTCAAGGGGGGTCATGTTCTTATGATGATGAGAGAATAGGCAACATCAAGGTTCTCTTAAGCTACAAACATCTACAAAAATAATGGGTACCCAAGGAACTTCCTCTAATAAATATTGTTTTTTGTGTTGATGAGAGGATATATTACATAAAATCATCATCATTACATGGTTTGGGCCTATTTTCCATGCACGACATAAATCTATGTTACAAAAAAGTTTCTAAATTGATGGAGTATGTCAGACCGTATTACATTTATAAATATTGGATGCAGACGATTTGATATACATGAAGTATGCGTAGGTATGTATGGTCAGCAAATTATATACAACTAAAAGATTGTGATTAAAGTAAAAGAGAGGCTATGTACATTGATGAAAGGCCAAAAGAAATAGGGAACATTGTAGGGTATATAAGTAGTACACAACTTGTGTCAACTAATAGGCAACCCAATTGCAGATTCGAGGCACATGAGGGAAACTGTGTATTCGTATGTGTGATAAAATCAATAACTGAAGGGGAAGAGTTGCTAATCGATTACAATTTGAATTGCATAGATATAAACAAATTTATTATCATGGGGGTGGTGCATAATATATACCATTTAAATAAACTTCCAATTAATGACTCCAATATACCATTTGATTATTAAGTTTTTTCGTAAGTCTATTGGTTTCATTTCACTAATGTTTTTTTTATATATAATTTTTATCACAGAGTGACATTGATCGTAGGAGGGAGGATCCAACCCGTACCATATATCGGGATGCACCTCTAGGCACGTCTTCCCAGCAGGTAAACCTCATTTTAATTATACAAATTAGATACGAGCAAAATGTTATATTATTATGTTCTTTTCTTTATGGTTTTGAATTAATTTTGGTAATGTTACTAATATTCTTTTCATGGTGGATGCACCTCCAAGAACCTCTTCCTAGAAGGTAAACCTCATTGTAATTGGTATATTATTATGTTCTTTTATTTATGGTTTTGGATTAATTTTGATAATGTTACTAATATTCTTGTCATATGTGGATGTTCGGGGAAAGACACCTGTAGTACCTGATAGCCTCCAAACAGTGCTAGACTCACTATAATGTGATGATGACATTGCATATTCCCCAAACCATGTTGAAACGATAATAAGGATGCTAAAAAATAATCAAGAAATTATTACATTGTTATTCATGGATCCTCAAAATTATGAGACACAAGAGAGGGCGAAACAATTGAAAGATAGATTACAATACTTGGAAGTAAGCTGTCATAAAGTCTTTAATTACAACATAAGTTCATTCATGGTTTATATTTTATACTCTTTTATGTCATTAACTAAAATATTTGTTCCCTCATGATGTTGCTAGCCATGATTAGAGTGCTGCATGTACTTTAGGTGCTGGCCACGTTCCTATGCATGCACCACCTTATATTTTTACATGTTCTTGTCCTTATGTGAATGTGTTATTGCTCATATATTTAATGTATTATTTATGGTACTAAAGGTTTTCTCTAAGTTCTCATGCATACACAACCTCAGTCGACCCCATCATCTGCGCCTATGTTGCCGACTCAAATGTCAGCAACATGCAACAAACATGTATTGACTAGTGTATCGACCTATGCAACAAGACATGTACCTGGGGATGCAAAGGCCATTAGTGTTGATGTCTTAGTAGCATTTCCTAGATCTTCCTATATTACTAGTACAGGATCATTTTCGATCACATTTGTGGTGAGCGATGATTTTGTTCCCATATAGATAGAGAAGGTTTCAGGTACTTTAAAATTATTATTATATATAGTCCAATTGTAATTTACTTATTGATCACTCTTTTTGCACTAATGATCCCATGATTTTTTTTTGTAGGCAATGATGTTTTTTTATAAAAATCTAAATGATCTTACATTGGATTATTCCTTTTGGATAGAGGGTGGGGGGGGGGGGGGTCTTCACTCTANGGGGGGGGGTTCTTCACTCTATAGGATGATTTTAAAATAGTATCTTCTAGGGCAAGGTTCCCTTTTGTATTTATGAGAAAGGATTGGAGTTTTTCTTTCTCATTCTTTTCTCTGGGAGCTCTTTGAACCAGTTATTTATTAATATATTAATATATTAAGTGGTCCGGCCACTTTATTAAAAAAAAAGATTAAAAAGATTTTTTCTAATTACACAATAGAAGCAAAATTCATGATATTATGTAAAAATGCAGGGCTCCAAGTTCAATAGAACGTCCATAGAAGATGACATGAAGATTGCCTTCTAGCAAGGCTATGGAGTTGTGGTTGAACACCTAAGAGAATTGAGTGGGAAAACACAAAATTCCAGTGCATCCGTCACGCAAGTAAATAACCTAAATTAAGATTATTTAAAATTGAATACTTGAGCAATAATCTATTCAATATTAATTTCCACCCTAAATTGGCTATATTTATTTTAAATAAGCAAGAAATGATAACAATGCACGTGAAATTGGAATACAACATACTAAGGTTGGAACACAACCTGCACATGATCAAGGTTGTGGTGTGCATCCCGGTACTGGAGGTATTCATGTGTTATACAATTTTTTTTATGTAATGATTAACACAATTAAACATCTTTAATTGAAATTGGTGTAGTAATTAATTAAACCTTTTCTATTTTTATTTTAGAGCTTGTAGAGTGTTGTCAACAAGTGGAGCATGATCAGGCTAGACAATATTAGGAACATGACGTGCCCCCATCAGGTAAAGAGGACCACTATTATTCTTTTAAATGAATTTAATTTTAATTGGTGTATTGATTAATGTAATCTTTCATGTTTCAACTCTAGAGGATTTAGAGGGTGTTCAAGGTGTCGAGGATGAGGCTAGACAAAATGATCAGGAAGATGATGTGGCCCCATCAGGTAAATAACATCCTTGTAATGTTATTTTAATTAATGAAATACTTGTAAAGATAATAAAAAATCTTTTGAATTTAACTCATTTCTTTGTTATTGCAGCAGACCCCCTTTGCAAAGGCTTCCATGTCGTGAGTACAGGACTAGGCGTAGGGCACAACTAGAGGGAACAACACCTGAAGAGGGTAAAAATGATGAAGAAATTGATGCTCCACTTAGTCTTTTCTTAGCTTCTAAAAAAATAAAAAAATAAAGAAATTATTAATCAATTAATTTTATATGTTAAAAAATGTAATTATGTATTAATGGATGTTAATGAAGGATATGTGTTAATGAATAATATGTGTTAATGAATGTTATGTGATAATGAATGTTAGGTGTTAATGAATGTTATGTTATAATGAATGAATATCATATTTTATTAATGGATGAAAGAATGAATGAATGTTATATGTTAACGAGGAATTTAGAATGATGTTAGGGCGGAAGGGCCAAATGAGCTTCTACCTTCACGTGGTTGGCCATGTTAAGTAGATAATATTAAACTAGTCTTGAGACTAAGAGAATCTCAATAAGGTAACACACTTTTAAATATTTCATTATGCTCCATTGTTATTGTTATTGAATAATATGTATTGAATTTTAATTGCAGGGTCCAATAGAGCCAACATGAACAACAACAACATAAGTTACTTAGTGGAGACTATCATAGGTAAGGTCCTTGATTAATATTTTTTTATTTATATTAATATTTATGATTACATAGGAAAATATTCATTTAATTTTTACAAGGGCACTCACATCATCCAAAAGTCCATTCCATGCTCACATTCCATAATCCAAGCCAAACTCGTATGCCTGCTCCTATTAGGACCACTCCACAATGAATCATAAACGCTCTTCCTTACACTAATCATAACAATTCTATGATTTCCCAAGGGTTCAATATTTCCCTTGTCTCACCACCCAAGTCTCTTCATCATGCCACTCTTGGCCTTCTATACCCCATCCAACCTCCCACACACACAAACCGCCTATTAATTCCATTTTGTCTTAAAGGGAAGTCTCTGCACATTCAAGGATAAAAAATTTCTAATGGTCTCCTTTAAACTTTATTGAGTCTACTAATGACTCCTTGGGACTCCTCATATCCCCTAAAACCTCTAATTAACATAATTCATTCACAAACCTAACCGTTCTCCATGCATAAGTAAACTTCCTCTCTGTCATTTATGACAGTCACAACATCAATTAGGACAGTTAGTCCCATAACCATATTCTCTTTTAATGACCATAATGGATTATAGTGGATTGATACCATCACCTTAATACTATTCACAAAGCCTTCCTTCACAAACATCAACACATAATAACAAGTTAGTTCCTCTTATTGTCCAATTGGGACTAGGCATATAAACTTTGAGACAACAACAATATTTCAGATTTGAAAAATCCTCCAAGTCCTTATTCCTGTGGACCATAACCTACCCCCTCTGGACACTATTCCAAGTCCCTTATACAATTTCAAATCCATTTCTCATCCTCCAATGCATACAAATATAGATACATATGAAATGTTATAATACTTCAGGGATAACTA